>CAAKHC010015403.1:0-11237 GCA_901007825.1 Macroramphosus scolopax
AGCCCCCCCCCCCCCCCCAAATCAATTTAGTGCTCCGATTTCATTTCACCCTACACCACCCGATGAGGCGCCGTGGATATGCTGTAACAATTACATAAGAATGTTGAGGAAAAAGGCTGAGATTGTGTACATGGACGATGTCTGGGAATCTCTGACCTTACAAAGTGCTACGCAAGCATTTGATCTTGATTAAAATACATTGTGTATTAGAGACACAATCAGAGAGGATCAGGCTTTCCGTAGGTTGATGAGACCTTGCTGCTCCTTGACGTGAATGAGGGACAGCTTTAGCATGCCTTGATGCATGTGCACAGTAAAGTCAGAATGATGCATAGATATTCCTTGATGAGGTAGGATAATGCTCTGTAGTACTCCGCCGTTGTTTTTCACTGAGCAGGTTTATCCACAGAACTGTGTCATTCAATTGTTTAGAAAAAGGAGGAAAATCTTCACTAATCCTTGGCGGACTCCATCTGGGGTGTGTGTGTGTGTGTGTGTGTGTGTGTGTGTGTGTGTGTGTGTGTGTGTGGCTGCAGACACAGACAGACAGACAGTTCAAGATGCAGATATGGGTATGAAGGTATGAGTTTCAACCTAAATCCTTCACAAGAGGGGAAACAACATCAGGAGGACCTGCCAACAAACAGGATACAGATGAAACTGTAATCTCAATAAACTGTCCTAATTCTATTTGGCCAAAGGCAACAATTCAGTCCAGCCACGCTTTATATCTGCTAATTGGATTCTTCTCTTTAGTATAAACAATGTTTTTTGTCCTGCAGGGCATCCTGGCTATGAGATACCAGTATAGTCTCAGCAGTCCAAGTCCCTGCAACCGCAATCAACATGACAAGAGGGTGGCGGACCACAAACATGCACACAGCAATCACACAAACGGTGACCTTATCATGTCTGTCAGGACCGGGGATCAGATACCAAGCTGTTGTACTTCCTTGAGACGTCTACAGGGGGCAGCACATTCATATGTTACAACAGCTCATCTGATGAAGAGATAAAACAACTTCTACGGATCAACACTACAGGTCAAATCTTTCATTATAAACATTCAAGTAAATAACCTTTCTGTACGTGAATTAACATAAAAGTAATTCATAGTAAACTGGGGCAACACAGATTAAATGAGATTTTGAAAAGCAGACTTTACACCTTAATCTGAGGTGTAAGATTAAACTGAAGTATGTCTGGTTTATTACTGAAATGCACGTAAGGTGCATCGCCAATAAGCATTCCAACCTAATTCTGATGTGTGTGTGATCAAGTGGCGGATAAAAAGTCAGTCCCTCTCTCAAAGCCCGCAGGGAGCCGTGTAGGCCTGTGTGAAGATAAACTGATCCTCTTTAACCAGCCCCACTCTATCTCCCCGAGTAATCTCTGCTTCCACCCGTGTCTGTCTCTCATGTGAGTCCCTCTCTGGAGCTGAAGCTTTAGCCGAGGCTCAGACTTACTCTCCATTTACACCATTTCCTCCCCCTTTAACCCATCGATACAACAGAGTTGGCCTGCTGCCCGAAAACAAACTGATAATCCAAATGTAGAATTCAGCTTCCCAGTAATAATATAGAAACTTATTAAAGTGCTATAGGATGTCAAATAAATTAAGCCTTATATATCTAGATTAATCAATAAATTGCAATTCATTTTGTTTTTGGCATTTATTCTATAGAACAAGCTTTCAAAGTTGATTTAGATAATGTTGACAGTGTATTAAAGTGCTCGCTTCAGTTTTATAACATGACAAATAGCTTTTCTGATGATAATATGCAATCAATATATGATCAATATAACTTATCCTGACCTGATGATTCTCATTCTATCGATTTTGTTACTGAATGACAATTTAAAAAATCACCTTGGTAAACAAATGACCTTCACTGTGTGAAGTACAGCCACTGCTTGTTTATCCAAAAACCCGTAATAAGCCTGATATTTCATTACATACAAAACTAATCTTCTGCTGGCAGCCACCTTTGTACGTCAGCTGCACGTTCCTGCAGCTCTGCTGTGAATAAAGCCCTGCGACGGGGCTATCATCGCCATAGATTTTATAGAAGCAGCCAGCTCAGTATAAATTATATGATAAATCTGTAATGCCTGATAATCTTCTATCATCTCACAGATAATATATATTGATACTAACCAACCCCTGTTTAACATCCTCGGCGCTGGCGGGGATTCAGACCTGGTTCAAAGAGGATGATTCTTGGCAGTGATAGTTTTTATAACCCAATATTCCAACATTTGTATTCTATTTGTTCTGTAGCTTTCAGCTGCAACCCACAATGACTCAACTGATATCACTCGTGAATCTAAACTCCTGCGTCTCCCTCTGAAACCACTTGGAGGCAACTTGTTTCATAAATGCAGAAATACTCAACGAGACCTAAATAGACTTTGATATCTAACATTGCTGCAGTGCAACTTTATTTGAAAAGGAGAAGATTGCATCTTTTCTGCTGAGTAACTGAGGTCTGATTATTGTCGTACAAATAATAGAAATTCGTTAAAAGAAGAGGCAGAAAGAAAACAACAACATAATAAATTATTTAAGCATCTGATTTATTTTCCTTGTTATAATCTTCCATTAATGCAGCATAAAAAAAAAAATTAGGATGACCTTAAATTTTACTTCTAACTGATCCCTATTTGTTCCAGATTTGCTGATGTCAAAGGAGGTCGAACATGAACAAAGATTACGGCCACAGAAAAAAATGGGTTATTCACTGAGTTCTTGACAGACAGGACCGGCTGAAATGTAGGACAACAAAATAGCCTTGTTGGTGTAAAACTGCATGTTGGACTGACCCTACAGGCTTCAAACAGATGGTGCTTCAATAATAAATATATGGGGAAGGCTCCTTTAAATTGGATTACATTAGTATAATCTCTGCAGCTATTTTAAACCATTTTGAGTGTGTTATCTCATCACAGTAGGTTTAATCCCTCTTAACTTTTGATTGTGTTTAAATTGATTCTCCTCACACGCACGGCTGCAAACTCCCACAAACCTCCCTCTGGTTCTCCCAGAAAGCTCACTTGGTTTTACACTCGCGAGCACAAGAACTGGCACAAGTAAACACTTTGCACATTCACATTTAAAATAAATAGTTTTAAAGAAATCAGCTTGGGGGTCATAGCAGATGTGCATGTGACACACAAAGAAGTAGAACTACTTTAATTAAGTACTTAGTGGGAGAACAACATGTTCTCAGACTTCTTGAGTCGGCAAAAACATTTTGATTCAATTAAAATTATTATTGCTTCTTTCCTGAATTGATGTTCCTTTCAGCCGAGCTGATGTGCTCATAAGAAATTCCCCCAGCTGGAGAAATTAAACGACAGGAATCGTCTGTAAAGTGCTGCTAATGTTTTGGATCCGTCCGACGTGCTTTATTTATTATGGGGATCATTAACTGGATGTGCTGCATCTGGCAGAACTTCATTCATGTCCGTCAGCTCACAGCAGAAGTCAATGAACACAGTGGGTGCAGTAGAAGTTAGTGCGCATCTTTATTGATAAAGTATCTACATAGTATCAGTTATTGTATCTGCTGATCGATTAACACACTTCTTCTTTGTATTACTTTCAGGACAGGACACGGCGTCCACATCAGTATCATATCTCTGTGATGTCCAACACACTGAGACCTATTCTTGTTGCCACAACTATTTACAACCTTTCAATCGGGGAACAAATGAATTCACTGGAGACTGATTGTTGCCAACATTCTCATGAGCAGATAAGAATCAATGACAAACACACTCGTGTCTTGTATCTAAAGCGGCCGACTGAACCGTCTGAACCTTGTTACGTTCTCTCTGTTCGCCCTTTAACTCTCTCACGTGTCTTTACGTGTATGTGAAGCGGCGCGCATGCTTGTATGTTTATGCCGAATGCTTTACATTTCTCAGGTCTGACATCCAACACAATTAGCATCAATGCCCTCAGAGCTGAATGAAAGAGGAGAAAGACAAATGAGAAATGGTTTTCTATAGCGAGAGTGGGAGGGTGGGCGTCTGGGAGGGAGGGAGGGGAGGTGAAGAACTGGGAAAGTGGGCTGAAGCTTTGATCTCATGCAAATTCCACACACAGGGGATATAGGTGTTTACGTGGGAAAACAAAGACTCCCATTGTAGCAGAACTTTGGTGAAGTTCGCAAGGTGGGGAGTTTGGGTAATCTGTAAATGTGAGTATAAATACATGTGCTCTCTCAAGAATAATATATATATAGAACAATTGTTGCAGTGTGCCAGTGACGCAGTGGCTCATGTCTTCTCGTGCTTGTGTTGGTCAGTCTGACTCGGACTGGTGGCTGCCAGTGGCCTTTTCATTCCAGCTGTCCATCACAAGTCCCACATTTCCCTTCCTAACCCCCTCGCCTGCTAACTCTTGGGTCCTTGTGGCAGGGAATGAAAGGCAAACTGAGAGCTTAAATGGGTCTGCAATGTAACACCACAACAGAGCCCATAACCACCCTGCCACCCCTCACACCGCCTCGTGTCTTTGAAGAAGATATTTATAAACCATTAGTGTTGCAGCGGGGCGATGGTTGGCTGTTGTATCTCCCAGATCTGTCATGTGCTACCATGCAGGAGGCGAGCTGTGCTGACAGAGGAAGGGCTGATAGGGCCACTGCTGTACAAGTCCGGGGTCGCACACGACGTCTGAGCGCCCAAATGCCTCGCCACTTTAAGCCTGTGGGACGCAAAGGGTGTAATGCAGTGCGACTGTAATTAAGAACTTGAGCGATCTGATTTCAGATTTCCAGAGTTCTCACCAGAGAGGAATTACAGGAAGAGGTTTATAATCTGCGTATCCAACATCAGACGCTCAGATGCCTCCTGAATTCATCATGGGAGAGGTGCACGAGCCGTTTGGATGCGTGTTTCCAAAGGGTGCAACACTTCCCCCGCTTGTGTTTTCACACGTGTTTTTAAGACGCAGGTCACAATATCATTAGTCGGAAAAAGAAATTCAACTACACTCTAAAGTTAAGTTTTACTCAAGAGATCTTGCTGCTAAAAACATCATCCAGGTGTGTCATTAAAATGAGGCGACCTGCACAATATCCTGAACACAATAAATTATATTGTACACAGAATTAAAGATATGATGAAATATTCCAAAGACAATATATTGCTGCTGAACTTGAGGACTTCCCCAACTTTATAATTTACCATCAACAAATAATGTCCAAATCTTTATAAGGAAAGTTAATAACAAGAACAATTAATATTTTTTTTACAACTCTTCGTTCAAAGCAAACACAGAATGTGTGTTCCTTTTAGAGTATTTTTCCCATTAAGTCCATCAGAGCAGGTCTTGTTCATATCTAAATCATAGTCAGGTACATTCCCAGCGCACCTTACATCTCAACCTCCATCTTTACCTTAAGCACAGAAATGAGGCTATTAATAATTAAGTTCACCGGTGCAAAAGCCATTACATAGGCCAAATCAATATTTAAAAAAAGCCTAATAATAGTATGTCATTTTAACATGTAGGACACAGTGGACAGAATTCACTGCACACATTCTAATGACGCCTGTATGAGAGCGGCACCGGAGCCAGAGTGGCTTAGGAGGGAGAAAAGACTCGTTTTGTGGAGAGAAATAAAATTCTTTTGGATATACGGCGGTACGGAGAGAGCTTGAGTGACAAACTTCTTCTGAAAAGTTAGAAGTGATGTGATATATTATTCTGAGTGAACGGAAGTATTTAAATCCTCCTGCAGGTGAATCTAGGCTCAAATGACCGGCAGTGATGGCCACAGCCCTGCTGGCCCTAATCTTCACAGTAAATTATATCCAGCAGGGTGATATGAACCCGAGTGACCCACTTGTCCTCCCGCATGTCCGGTCGCAGTGCAGCTGAGAGGCCTAAGGTGAGAGCGGCAGATAAGAAACAACAGGGAAGGTGTCCCACCTGAGCTCGGATCCCTGACTGCCGCTCTGCTTAACGGCATGGACGCATTAAAGGGTCAGTTCACCCAAATAACCAAAATAAACTTTAACCACTTAATGATATCTGGCCATGCAGATAGATTGGGAAGTGCTTGTCCATCCATCCATCCATCCATCCATCCATCCATCCATCCATCCATCCATCCATCCATCCATCCATCCATCCATCCATCCATCCATTCTGGACACTGGGTTTCCTTTCCCTGTGATTCTGCTCCAGGTTCCTTCCAGATTTTCATCACTCTTTCTCTGAGGACGAGCTAAGTTACCATGTGAAGGCAACTCTTTTAATTTAAGTGGATTCACAATCTGATTGTCCATCATTATAATCTGACGGTTGTCGATCAGGACAGAGAGGGATGAACTTCTGTTCATGGCGACTGGAAGCTTCAACAGCAGTATGTCCTTTCAGAAACAATAGCCCAGTTAATCTGGATAATCCACAGAGTTCAGTGTTTTCATTTTTTTTTCTTACTTGCAGAAGAAAAATGTAGCCAATGAACACTGTTGGCAATGAGGTTAGCAGATTATCCAAAATAACTTTGGGAGTAAAAATCATTTTCAGTTTTATTATATATTTCGGGTGAACTGATTGCGAGCTGCAGCTCACCTACAACAATCTTTGTTTTTCCAGACACAAGCCGTATGCAGAAGCTGCTCCCTCCTAAGTCACGTTGGATAAACGTTAATCTAAAAGTAAATGTACTGAGAAAGAATAGAAAGACGAGCTGCAGATGTGATAATATCCTGAGCAACCGCCAGCAATGTTCTGACGCTCAGTGGAAATGTCAGAGAAAGATCTTTCTGTCTGTCGTTTTAACTCAACAACTGTAGAATAAGTGGCTGCCAGGGACGGGATCCAGTTACTGCTGTGGATGGACTGAGAACATGACTCGTATAGAACCGGGTTGTTTCACCGAGCCAGTTGAATCGGGTCAAATGAATAAGATATTTGGTGCAGTGGCGCCTCTACCGCCTATGGAAGTGTTGCTCTACATACTGTATAAAATATTGTGCTACTGTGCACATTGAACCATGAGAGTCATCAGACCACAGGAGCATAATAAGAGATCAATACCACAGCGATACATCAACATGACCTGTAGCTGACTTGGTGAAATGAATCCTGGTGTCGGCAGGTTTTCAGCTGATCCTGGAGGCCGTTGTGATGTTTTACTGCACGGGGTGATAAATTGTTCTGTTTGAGGAGTTAATTGGCTTCTTACTTGATTCATAAAATCAGATTGTCTTGGTTACTCAGAACTTTCTTGCCAAATGCAACGCTGCAGTTCGCCTCACACAGACTCGATCAATCCCATAAGTCATTCCGATAAGCATGACGTTTGCCTATGAATTAGTACAGATGCATTTTTATAATTCATCATGGCATACTGGTGGAAGGACGAGGCAACTGTCGGCTGCATAACGGTGAGATGAGCAGATGAGCATCTTTATTCCATTACTGTCCTTTACACCCACAACCCCCATTGCGCAATAATGACAGACTCTATTGAGTCACTTCTTAAGACTTAGACCGCCCGGACAATCCAGCTCCCTTTACTGAACCGGAAGATTCCATCACTAGTATCAGTATAATCTCTTCTCCTCCTCTGTCTTATTTTAGATATAACAAGAAGCCTTTGTGCAGGTTGACTTTACAAAGGTTGTCCATTTATGCAGGTATGAAATACATCAAGCACATTGAAGCATCAACCTCCTCAAGGCTTTGTGTCCTTAAAGGATAAAATGAACACTTCTTTGTATAAAACCAGGTGGTTATTAGTCAATCAGCAGAGCAGACTCAAGTGTCAGTTATTACCGAGCAGTTCTTTGCCACTGAAGCAGATTCCACTGATGCCCGAAGCTTGTGCAACATTTAACACTGAGTTAAGTGAGTTGTACTCGTCCGTTTGGCACGTCTGCAAAAACCACAGGCGTGATGTATGCCAAGCAGTAATTTGCACAGGTAATGTAACTCTTGCCGTTCTTCCCCGCTGTGCATCACGATGCTAATGTGGCACTTTATTGATCCCTGTAGGGGAATTTTCCTCCCACAGCCAGGTCTAAGTGCAGGGTCAGTAGCAGGAGAGCTGCCCTGTTAGGATTCCCTGTCTTGTTGAAGGATCACCCTGCAGTCCGTGGTTAAAGGACAGACACCAAAACTCAATACGCTGCCAAACGCTGCCTGATCCATGAGAGAACTTCATCCCATTAACAGCATGTGTCAGCATGACTTCTGGATTCATGTAAAATTAAGTAAACTGCTATTGAGATATATCACCAAAGATAAGAACATTCCAATTTCAATTTTCCACAACATAGACCTCATTTCTACATTCGTTTTTTTATTATAACACGACTGAAACGTCAACACAGCGAGGATTCACAGGCAGCGACAAGCAATTAGACGAGTTACAAGAAAATACTAAATAACTGCTCAATCTTGCCACTTTAAACACACAGGCGAGATGTGTCAGCGAGCATGCTTAAAGGAATGCATTATAGTTTAAATCTCATGGAAGTGTCACAGTATATAACGTGTTCCTGCCATTGGTTTCTCCTCATTTGCATCTTTTCACACTGGGACAGGGTCTTCCACTGCGAAAGCTCATCGAGGCATCCTGCATGTGATTTCTGGCCGTACAAATAGAATAGAATTGAATTAAATTGTATGTGTGTCGCCTGCGCCTCGTGCTACGCTAACAGATAATATTAAATTCTACTGCAGGATTACAGTGTTAACTAGTGAGAAGTCGTTAGAATCGGAAGATAAACACAGTTTTCCACCCTTGTTGTGGATCGACACCACCACCAACCCACAGTCGTGTAATTCCATCGGTGGGTAGACAGGTGGGTCAATAGCCAGCTGTTTGCGAGCCAGTCAGCCCCCACTCACCCGTCAGCAGCCTCCATCAGTGGGACGGTGCCGATGATTGAGCTCTCCAACGTCTGCTTAGCAGTCAGACCTTATATCTCGGAGCCTCCCATGTACTGTGGTAATAGGGACGACTAATACTCCGTTCGGAGGTGCGTTGGTGTGTTGGGGTTGTGCTTGTTCCGGGGAGTTTTGTTTTTTGACTGAACAATGGAGATAATCTTCAGTTAGTAATCTTCAGTTCAGTTTCAGTTCTATCCTTGTGTAGGTTAACACGAGGTCAACGTTAGAATAACTTGTGTGGGACAGGAGAAGGCGTGAAGTAGGTCAGCACGACGATAACAGCAATAGTCATGAAATCAGATACGTACAAACAATAAAGAAATAGATCAATATGAATATGTTTTAAAAATAGGTATTCGTATAAATGTGACGGGTGTTTGCAGCAGTATTGCACAATATATGTGCACAAGTCTGGATGGATAACAGCAGACCTGGATCGATGGTGCAACTCTTACCAATCCTCTTGGCAGAGCAAAGAATATTGTCATAGTAGGACTGAAAGGCAGTTAATCATCCGTCAGTTGTTAATCCTGAGGCAATCTACAGTGTCGTGAGACGCTCCTGCAGCGCCACTGGGACCTGTTAACCACTGGCCCTCAGCTATAACACCCAGCCGACAGCCAAGGAAGCACCGTCAGATTACCGGGTGACTCTGAATGCAGCCGCTGAATCAGTCGGCAGACAATCGAGACGCAGTTCCAAGTAGCCACTGATGTAGCAGCTATTAGGTCCCCGGAACTAATTGCTGATTATGCTCAAGTGAACGCAACCAAGTGCACCTCAGCTAACTCGGCAGCTGCTTCAGCACCGATTGCTAGGGAACACGCGTAGAGGACGCCGGGGAGAGTGTTCGACTGCGCCATCCAGCCAGCTCACGCCGCTAGACCTCAAATTTCCCCCTCAGCTCGTTTCACGCCACGCCAAGTCTGTGGTAACAGCTCTCACTCAACATGAACACGCTGCATGACAGGGAGGAGATGTCTAGGCTGCGGAGAATGAGGTCACTGCCCCAAAGCCACCGATATCCTGAGAAATGGCAGTTCACCTGATGAGGGAAATTAGGTCACTCACTCTGGAGAGGCGGCGTGAGTGGCAGTTGTGAGACCCTCATCTCCAGCGAAGACTCACAATATTTGTACGCAGAAATCCTCCAATCTGTCCACCTCTGGTTTGTTTTACAATTCTAGATTAGAGCCAGGCTCGGTAAAGAGCGGTGAAACTTCGGGCCGTAACTCAGACCTGTTTTGGAGCAAGTTGCCTTCAACCCCATCAGACTACTGGTTGAACCATGAAAAGCACGAACCCACGAGACAGATGTGAAATGTGACTGTTACATCTCAATCAGGATTCTAAACACCTCTGACAGGACTGTCAGGTATGACCTCTGAGAAAATGCCAGCTACAAAGGTCAGAATGATGTGAGGCATCACCGCCTCCCTTCCTGTCACAGTCTACATAACCTGTCAGACATCTGGAAGTTACTACTAACGGAACTTATCCACAACAATGAAGACGTCCTCACGCCGAATTCCTCTACTACTACTACGACAACTCAGACTACTACTCATGGATTAAAGCTCTTACAAACATAGTCCCCAAAGCTCCAGTCATCAAAGCGTTGGGCAAGAGAGAGAGAGAGAGAGAGAGAGAGAGTTGTCCACAGGAGCCGACGTCTGCCAGTGGGGGTGTAACATGAACTGAGTGTTTGACGTTGTAATCGTATGGTTTTATGTCGGTACTTTTAAGTCAAGATCACAGCGGGGAGGTGGAGGACTCCCGGTGATTGAAGCCTGCAAGACTCCTCAGAGAGAGCGCGTACAAACTGAAGTTCCCATTGATGATCCTGAACCGGTTCCAGAGCCACCGAGAAGCGACAGTGTTTGGGTGGATGTAAATGTTTAAACAGAACAAGATGTTATTGTCGGAGTGTGTCAGAGACAATGGCAGTAAACCAGATTCTAGGCGCAGTGGAGGAGAGACGAAACCAAGCAAGAGTCATTCAGTGAGCTAATCAGCAGAGGGAGAAATCACTTAGGTAGCCTCAAAACCTGAACTACCACCAAGTAGTTCAGTGGGTCACCCAACGCCAAGAGAAGGCAGGAGGTGTCAGTGGGTTGGTATATATATTGCAAATGCTTTGGAACAAGCTCAAAGACTGGGAAACAACTGGTTAATGACCAGTAAGTGGCTATTGGAAGTCTGGCCAACTTCTTTACATCACTTTCCCTTTTAGCCTGGAGATGTTTTAATATTAATGTAACGGAATAATGTCTTCATTATTCCAGTTGACCTGTTATAGCAGGAGGTCACTTTAATT
>CAAKHC010015404.1:0-19330 GCA_901007825.1 Macroramphosus scolopax
GAGAAACAATCCAGCGTTTGTTTGTTTCTGTCACATTCGACGGCGAAGTGAATAAAGTTCACGATTGATGTCAGCTTCTGATTGGACGGCGGTCGATTAAGTTTCTGAGGAAGGAAGAAGTTTGGGACGTCAAGTTATTTTTCCATTTGTAAAGTTTGTAGATGATTTCTGATCATCTTTAACGTCACTTGAAAACAGTTCATTCATCATTCAGCGTGTTGCTGACCTCTGACCTCTGAGTCCGTCGAAGGACGAGACTTCTCATTCTGTAAAACTGACGCGACAAAGAACACTCACCTTTCTATCTGACCTCTGGTTTCCTCCGCAGGGCGTCATGGCGACGGCGGCAGCCCCAGAGAGCGGGGCGTCTCTGGCCCTCCGAGCTCTGGGTCGGGGGTCTCTGTACGCCTGCTGTGGAGTCGGCCTGCTCAGCTTCACCGTGTGGAAGCTGCTGGGAGTTCACAGCGTACGTGTTCGATACCCGAGACAGTCACAAGACAAGTTGATGTGAATCATGAAGTTTTTCAATTCAACACAAATTCAAGAAATCCTTTGAAATACTAGAAAGACTTTTGTTCACATATTTAGCGAGACATTTAATATTTAAATACTCAGTGGATTCAATAAGTTGAATAATTTCACATCCGGGAGTTTATAGCGATGATGATGTATGAATATAAAATATGAACATACACATACAATGCAAGAACAAAATAGAAATATAACATTATTTTTGTTCAAGAATAAACTTTAGTTTTGAATTGAGCATTCAACTCCAACAGTTTGTCTCTGATCACCTCTGATATCAATAAGTGACCATGATGACCTCACTGGAGAAGTAAGAATAATCTCCTTCGTCTCCTTAGTTGGCAGAGTTCAGACTGAAGATGGCGTCTTTCTTCCCGTCCATCCCGAAGTCCGACCAGGCTGCCGGATCGGAACCTCTCGACTGGAACTCGGTCTTCGGGTCCAAGTGACGTGCTGCTGCCGGGAGGAGGAGAACTCGCCGGACTCGGAGAACTCGCCGGACTCGGAGGGACTGCAGAGTCGTCCTCTGGACCAGGGTGTCTGTGTTCAGTGTGTCTGAGCATGTTGGAACTCGTCCAGGTCAAATCGTCTGTCAGACTGAAAGGACGAGTCGTGGTGTGTTCAAGGACACTCAAACGTTTCAGAGTCAACGTGTCGCGTTCATCCGTCTTCTTTGTTTCAGACGACATATAGACTCTTTGATATCGGTGGATCCTTGAACGCGGCACGGAACCGGCACCGCGTCGTTATGACAACGAGAGCAGACGTGATGAACGGAGCCCAAAATGACAGAAAGTCAGTCGTTTGATTTTGTCTCTGAATCCGCTGATTGCAGACGTCAGCTGTTTTCGGAGGAAGTGAAATGTTTCTTCTTCTGTCCCTGTAAACTGTAACTGAACGATCACCAGAAGTGACGGCCGGTAAATAAAGAAAATCCACTGGAAGTTCCCTGAAGAGTTGATTCTGTGTAACGTGACACTAACTGATGATATACGACAGATATCGGAGATGTGATGAAGATTCAGAGGTGCTCTCTCTTTACCAGAGATCATCTCCTTGGGCTTTTATTTTGGCGTCAGTTCTTCATCATCTCCACGTGGGATGAAGCGGCGCTGTAGAACGGCCTTCTGGGAAACGTAGGAAACCACATCGACCGCATAAAGTTGATTCAGCAGAAGATTCATTTTGACTGATTATTATTATTATTATTATATTTGTACGTTTGTCAGTTTTCTGACAAACGTTTTAAAAAATGACTTTAAACGTATATTTGATTATATTAAATTTAACTTGTCTTATCTTCAGTAAATATAAAAACAAGCGTCACATTTCTTCGTCACTTATGTGACTGCAGACTTTAATCAATCATTGACAACATAAATCCGAAGTGATTATTGATTATTGATGTTCAAATGTTGATTTGGCCCTGGAGACCTGCTCACACACCAGCCCGGCGCCGCCTCCACAGAACAACCAGAGTTCACGTACGTTTATTCTTCAACATTTTGGGGAATATCTGAAGATCCCAAATCAAACAGGACCTGATGAAGATACTTGTGTCAGGTGGGATGATGATGCGTACAGCCAAGCCCCTCCCCCTCCCGTACACACAGTCCCCACCTGCTTCAGGTGAGTTAAAGATGGTGACCGTAAACTTTAACTAGCTTAAGTCAAAAACTGATGACTGAAGTTCAAATGTTCATCGTCCATTTACAGGACGATGAAGATGATGACGGTGCTGGAGGAGAAGTGAGGCCTTCGCTGACACGCCGGCGGTCAAACAAACAAAGACGTTCTATTGCACCTGAACGACGTGCGTCAGCTTCCTGTCACATTAAATAAATGGATCTTGGAATGGAGCTTCATATATTCTTCATAGATTCATTGGTACGTATAAACAATCCTCGTCTTTAAATAAAATGTAACGGGAACAGAGCCGGACCCAGAGCGCTCCGGGTCCGGGTCACGTGCGGCTAAGTTTAAACAGAACTTCACACATGATCGCCGCCACCGAGGAACTGAGCCCGGCCGCCAGCGACATGTCCAGCAGCCGGCTCTCGTACAGGACCAACTCCGGACGGTTCTCTTCCACCCTTGCCAGGGCCAGCAGCGCCTTGGCGGCGCGGCACATCACGGGGATACTTGGCGGCTCGGGGACGTGCAGCAGGCTGTGTGGGCTCTGTATGAACTGACCTTTGGCCACGCTGTCCTCCAGGAAGCCAATCAGCGTTCCCACGCTGCCCTTCTGCAGGGCGATTGCACGTGCCGCCGTGGGGTCGCCCTGCGCCAGGTAGGACAGGACGGCTACCGCCATCTCACGGCACACCTGGCTCTTCCTCTCGCCCACCAGGCACACCAGCGTTGCAAAGAGCTTCTGCTGGCGGCTAAAGGGCGGCGTGGCGAGCAGCAGGTCCACGTTACTGTCCTGGATGCTCAGCTTGCACAGACACTCGAGCACCAGCTGCTGCGGCGTGGGCGAGGAGAGGCCACCCGCCGAGACGAAGGGGTCCTGGGCCTCGGCGGATGGACACACCATCCAGTGCAGCAGCCCGTCCAGGACGGGCAGGCAGATGCTCTCTGGATACTGCGACAGGTCCAGCTGACCAGCGATGTTGGACAGCGTCACCAGCGTGTTCTCCCTGAGCGCCGCCAGGCAGTCCCACCGCCACTCGTCCCGGCTGCACGCCAGCTCCTGTTCCTCGTCCCGCCGCTTGGTGGGCAGCGACTGTTTCCTGCTGGGGTGGCGGTGGTGCAGCAGCACCAGCTGGCCCAGGATCAGCACCAGACCGGGGTGCCGTGACAGGTGGGCGTCGTTGCCGGGAACGAAGGAGAGGCCGCGCACGATGTTCGCAATACAGATACAACGTTTTGCAAGCGCGTCCTGCCAGGCCTCGGCCGTGGACAGCGGAGCCTCGTCCCAGCAGCAAGGCTCATCATCCTCCTTGGTGATGGGAGTCGGAGCCCCGTCATCTGGCGTTGGCGACTGCTGACCTCTGACCTCCAACAGACAACCTGACAGCACACAGGAAACAGAACAGACGACCAATGATCAGCTGCGAAACTCCTAAACAAACATGAGGGACGAAGAAGCTGCTGACCTCGGACCTGCTCTTCCAGGGTTTTACCTTGTGTTTCCAAAGTGTGCCTCACAGCTGGCAGGCTTTTTTTCTCGACTCCCTCCTCTGCCTCCTCTTCACTCCCGCCTTCATCTCCTCCCTCCCTCTCCAGCGGGTTTGGGGGGGCTGAGTCTCGTGTGCGCGGCTCCAGGTGTGTCTGTATGTGTGCAGTGGAGGCTCCTCCACCCGCCTTCCAGTGCAGGAGGCCGCCGATACGGCCGTTGTGGCGGCTGAGCTCCGACCAGCACACCTCCATCTGCTCCCACTCCTCCCCAGTTTCCTCCACCCTGATTGGCAGCTTATCATACTGGCTTGCCGGTTGAGGGCGGGGCTTCGCTGCTTCCTCCCTGACAACAGTGTCTTTCGTCTCCTCTGGGCTGCTTGTTTGTGCAACCTGCTCTTCTGACCTCGTCGCTATCCTCTGCTCCTCCAGCGAATGGTCCTTAGAATCAGGGACAGCGGAGGACGCCTCCTCCTCCCCGGCGGGGGCCAGGCGGCGCCCCGGCTCCATAGTCCGCTGACCTTCCATCCCCACCTCGTACTCCTCCAAAATGCCAAAGATCTGGATGAGACAGCGGCGGTAAAACTCCAAGATGAGCTCCAGGAAACCAGGTAGCTGCAGGAAGAGGTCAGAGGTCAACATGGCAGAGAAAAGAATTCAACAGCCAGCAGAGGGTCATGTTTTTAGGTGTGTGTGTGTGTGTGTGTGTGTGTGTGTGTGTGTGTGTGCCGGACCTGTGCAAGGCTGAAGGAGCCCACAGTGCTGTCGTCATACAGCAGGATGTTGATGGTGTCCAGAGCCCAGGTGCTCTCAGCTATTAACCCGGACTTCAGTGACATCATCACCCGCCACGCCGCCGGGCTTCCTGATAGGACCAGAGTTTCAAATGAAAACCAGCAGTGCAGTTAAACAACACACACGACTACACAACCAGCCAGGTGTGTGTCAGGTGTGTGTCTGTGTCAGGTGTGTGTCAGGTGTGTGTCAGGTGTGCGTCAGGTGTGCGTCAGGTGTGCGTCAGGTGTGCGTCAGGTGTGTGTCAGGTGTGTGTCAGGTCTCTTAGTCTGACCTGTATCATTCGCAGTGAGTCGTCGTCGTGGCTTCAGGTCAGGCTCTGTGGCCTCGGTGGAGCATGGTTGGAAGTTAGACTCCCTGTAGTTGAGGGGGGGGGCCTCAGTGAGCGCGGGACCCGGCTTATTGATGTGGGGCAGGTAGGAGACACAGGTGGGGGACAGGGAGCCCCCCCGGGGCGAGGGAAATGAGCAGGGGCTGTGAGAGCGGCTCACATGGTTAGGAACAGTGGATGATACTAGGAAGGAGGAGGGGGGCTGTCTGATGGGGAGGGGGGGCACGGTGGGGAAGGGGTGGGGAGAGTATGCCAGTTGGCGCTGGCCTGGATGGCATGAGGGCCAATGGTTTTGCTGGGGGGCCCTGCCCTCCAGGTCGTCCACTCGACCAGGGTAGGGGGGGGCCTGGCCCTGCCAGCTGTATGTGCAGCCCATTTCTGTCCCTTGGGGCCAGATATTGGCCTGCGGCCCCCCCCCGGGGGCCCCGGACATTGACGGAGGTCCTGAGCCCATTACAACATGCTGCGGGGGCCCCTGGCGGTCTCGCATATATGGATACTGGAACTGGCTCTGGACCAGTAGCCGCTCGGGCCCCAAACCCCCCCCGCTGCCCCCCCCAGGGCGCTCGGACATGTCAGGCTGCGGAGAGCTGTACTGCTGCACGCCAAATGACTCGCCCTCACGGCGCTTAGCGGGTGGATCCATCGCATCTGTCGGACGCTTGTAACCCTGCAGAGAAATGAGAGATGAAGAAGATGCCGCCTCTCTTCACTGATCGTGTCTTCAAAAGCCGGCGTGCTCACCTGCTGCTGAGGGAACAGGGGCTGATGGGAACTGTAGGCCGCGCCGTGAGCCAAGTGCTGCCCATAGCCGTCGGGTCGCTGCCTGAACAGAACCACAAGAGTTTGTGTGTTTGCTTGACAAATAACCACTTGTGTTGTGGTCGGCTCGGCTCTCACCTCTGCTGCAGGTATCTGTTGGCGGGGAACACGCTGGCCTCGTTTCCAGAGGGAGCCAAGTGGTTCTGACCTCCGGGGGGCACCATGACGCCGTCCGACCCCATCACATGATCGGGCCTGTACCACACATACACAAGCATGAAGTCTCTGCCAGGATGTTTCCACATAACCAGGTCACATCAGTCTGAAGGTCCATGAACAATAATTGAATAAAGTTCACTTCAAATATTTCGTTGCAGATTTAACTTCCAAAACAGCGAGTCAACAGCCTCCAGCTGACTAACTTACCACCGCTCATAACCGGGGCTGTAGGGGTACCCGGACCTCAGGGGCCCACGGGGGTACACGTCCTGCAGTGTGCCAGGTCCGAAGATCTCGCTGGGCCCCGGACCTGGGGAGGGACAGGAGACAAGAGATGACAACTTATATCTATTATTGCATCTCGTGGTCACACTGAACTCACATCATCTCCTGACAGTCTGGTGTAACATTGAAACAACGTCTGCAGCAACTAATGAGAGTGAAAGTGAAGCTGTTCAGGTTTTGACCATCAGGGTGCAGCAGAGTCCCGGCACGGAAAACACAACACACATCTTCAGACCAGAGCTGTGGTGGAGGAGTGGGTTTGTTGTAAAACTTCATCCAGCAGCATCTTCTTACAGGAACCTTCAACCAACACTCATCTGGGCTGAGACCAGAACCACTGTCGGTCTGCAGAGTTCCACAGATGAGATGCTGTTTCTCTGTAAAGACTTGAGCCCAGAAACATGAAGCCCATATTTAAAGTTCCCCTCCTCACCGCCATACACGTCTTTGTTGGCATCATTCTGCATCCTCACGGGGGAGTCAGAGGGGCCCCCTCCCTGCTGGGCGCCGGGTCCCGGGCTTCGCTTGCTGTGGAAGGCTGGATCCTTGCCTTTGGAGAACAGGTCCTGGACGTTCACTCCTCCCACATTCCTTGAGAGCAACGGCAGCAGACGAGAAGAGAAACATAACATCACACAACCTGATGATTCATTTCTTTCTGTCATTAAACACAGCGTCTGACGGAGGAGTTGAGTTTCATTCCATTTTGTTTGTTTAAAACGCTTCGGACCGAATTCAGGTGAGCAAACACACAGTAACATCTGTGCCACATGTTCATGTGTTATACATCAGATATCCGGTGCCGCCGGGCTCCACGTCGGGCCCTCGACACTTCAGGTTGAACTGGTTGTTGATGTTGAAGCATGATGTTAGAGTTGGACTGTATCCTGGAGATTATCAGAGATTATCAGAAGCTGTGACTCCTACCTGCTTCCGGGCTGGGGGCCCATCCGGCTGTGGGGGGTGGGAGCTGGAGTTGGGGGCTTCAGGTCTGCGGGGGCCTCAGTCAGGGAGCTGCTGCTGGACTGAGGAGTGTTGGGGCCCTGCAGGGAGCCCAAGTTGGCTGCAGAGATACAGACCAGACAGAAAACCTGCTGAGAACAAGGGTTGTGTGTCATCTTGTAGAAACAACAAGCTGGATGAAGAGTGACGACAGAACTGAAGCTAAATGCTCATCCGTCCTGGAAATGTACAAACTCTTTCTACAACTTTTGCTTCATTGATGTTACAAAGGACTGTTGATGAAAAGATAAATAAATAAATGTTATCATGAACTTTCATAGACTGACACACTTGTTGAAACACCTGTTGAAACTATCTGTCACATTTATGTCTATGAAACTGAAGGTTTCCTTCACATGAACGTTGCTCGCAGCTTCATCAGGAGGTGACACAGATTCATTCTGTTATATTTGACCAGCTGGCCAGCAGAGGAAGTGATGTCACTGCTGAACAGTTTAGTACAATGTTGTTCTAAGAGCCTGAGAACACAAAGAAGAACGTCGCAGGATTCTTAAGGGTTCTGGTTGTCTGAGCCTCCTGGGGTCTTAAAGGGCTAAAAGACAGACAGGGATTCCTCACCTGGGGAGGGCAGCTGGACCCGGGTCTGGAGTGACGGAGGTTTCCTGGCCTCTCCTGTCTGGCACAGGGCCTCCATCGGAGGCTCCTCCCCTCGCTCCACCTTACACTCATAGGCAAACAGGTACTGGATGTACTGCTTCTTCAGAGAGCTGGCGGAGCTGGTGGACGTCCCCACGTTCAACAGGGACGACAGTTCCCGCCACTTCTTGTTCTTATTTACCTGGAGAAGAGAGACGGAGGACAACGGACCGATGGTCAGACGAGACGCCGAGACGAACCAGAAACATTCATCACTAACAGTAACAGGTTTGTAGTCTCACCTGACTGTTGTTGACAAATGAAAAAGGACTAATGTGAGAGTCAAACGATGAAATGATTCAAAGGTCAAAGAGGGTGAAAGATGCCTCACCATGGCGAAGCCTCCCATCTCCCGGACAGTCAGGTAAAGTCTGCAGAGGTCCAGCGGCTTCTTGCCAACAGCAGGCAGGTTTGGAACCGGCGACCCCCTCTCCTCCATGCAGGACAGGTACCTGTCCACCCACAGCCGCCGCTCGGGCTCAGAGCCCATCTCATACAGCCGTGTGATCTTGTCGTCCGTCATGGTGGCGAAACTCACATTCTGGAGGGACGACACGCGTAGACAAAACAGTTTTATTGAAAAACACGAGCAAAACTCACAAGGAAGTCACCATCATGTTCAGAACACACAGGTGGACTGAAGGAAGCCACAGTCGTGGTCCACCAGGTTGAAGCACAATTTAAAGGGCAGTACAGTAAAATATAATTTCATATTTTCATTCCCATCAAAACCTTATCAGAACCCCTAGAGCCACTGAAGAAGTGTTTGATTGACACCAGCAGGAGGGACGTGTCTGTCTTTGATTGACAGCAGCTGTAGGGGGTGTGTCTGTGTTTGATTGACAGCAGCTGGAGGGGGATGTGTCTGTGTTTGATTGACAGCAGCTGTAGGGGGTGTGTCTGTGTTTGATTGACAGCAGCTGGAGGGGCGTGTGTCTGTGTTTGATTGACAGCAGCTGTAGGGGTGTGTGTCTGTGTTTGATTGACAGCAGCTGTAGGGGTGTGTGTCTGTGTTTGGCTGCAGCCCTGAATGAATGTAAATGGATGTTAAGAGGATTCTGCTGACTAACCATTGACTGTTCTGAGTTGCTGCCTGGTTGCTGGCTGTAGGGACCTGCAGGGACTCCAGGGCCACCGGGGCCCATTCCTCCCACTGGTGCCATGCCTTGGTAACTGCTCTGCCTGGACACCACAGAAGAAAAGATTTCATGATCAAACAGGCAAGATGCATCAGGTAACACTGAAGAAGTATCTGTCTGCAGGGTGTGTGCAGTTAGTGGACACAAGATGGCTGACACTATGAGAGCCTGGAGAGTCAACCAACACAGGAAACACACTATGAGAGCCTGGAGAGTCAACCAACAAACACACTATGAGAGCCTGGAGAGTCAACCAACACAGGAAACACACTATGAGAGCCTGGAGAGTCAACCACAACAGTAAACACACGATGAGAGCCTGGAGAGTCAACCAACACAGGAAACACACTATGAGAGCCTGGAGAGTCAACCACAACAGTAAACACACGATGAGAGCCTGGAGAGTCAACCACAACAGTAAACACACCACGAGAGCCTGGAATTAGTGTGTTTTGACATTGATAACATATGAATATGAACAATTGCTACTTTAAATACGAGTCAATGATTAACCTGTTTTCAAAGAGAATCATTTTTTCAGGACTCACCTGCTGTGAGCAGCAATTGAGGACAAGGATGAAGAGCTGGCTCTTGGCCCGACATCAATCTGTTTGAGGCTGGTGTTGGGCCCTTGAGGCCCCCTCCCCTGCCCAGCAGGTGATGGCATACCAGGGGAAGTGGGGGCCATGGCGCCGCCTCCAACTGGGTACGGTCGCGCCCCCGCGCCAGGTCCTGGACCACGGCCCGCTGGGGTTGAGGGTCCTTGACCGTGCATTGGACTGCTGGCGTTCAAACCCAGACTGTTGGCCGGGCCAGGGCCTGGACCAGGGCCACTGTGGTTGGCACTGGGTGCCCCGCCATAGTGGGGGGGGCGGGGATAGTTACCTGAGGAGGGTAAGAAGAGATGAGAGATGAGACAGACAACAAGATGGAGGAGACGTACGGCAATGAACTGTTAAAGATCAGAATGAAAACGAATGAAAAGCTAACGTTTTTATGGATGGACAGACGGATAACTTTATGGTGGAATTCATCTTTAATTTATTTCTTAATAATAACAAATGATCTCCGCAGGACGTCCACATGTTGGAAGCTATGAAGGTCACTTCTGTCAGTGGACAATTTGTTGTCATCTATCAGCTGAAATATGCCGACATCACATATCTGCAACGAGCTGGAAGCAGCCAAATCGGCCAGATTTGGTCTCAAGGCTACCGTGGATACCTGGGGGTCCATACTGGCTGTAGGAGGGACCGCCCTGCTGGTAGGAGCCGTGGTGAATGGGGCCCCCAGGGGCCGGGTGAGGGGACATGGACTGTGTGGAGTGCTGGGGGCTAAACTGGGGGCTGCGCTGCATGAGGGGGGGGAATCCTGAAGAAAACATAAAGACAGAGAGAAGGAAGAGAAGAAAGAGACGTTTGTCTTTGTATACTTGTGAGGACACTCTTGGTTTGGACGTGTGGGACAAGTTCAAGTCCCCCAAAACTAATTCTAACCTTTAAAGTCCCTTGAAGTCAGAAACCATCCACACAAAGTAGGGTACACTTATAGATGATTCGTTGTCTCTACGGTTCACTAAAACTGCATTTATTCACGAGGATTAGCGAGGATCATGTATACCTGAGAGAGCAGGGCAATGAGGGGCGGAGCTTATCACAGCGCTGCTCACAGCTTTTACACATATTAAACAGTTACAATGGAAACCATATGTGGTTATTTAGAAAATCAACATTGACGCTATTAATAATGTATAAAATAGCCTGTGTTCGCAACTTTGACCTTCAGCCATTGAAAGGAAGGAAGTGACATCACCATCCTACCTGGTCCGCTGACAGTGGAGGAGAGTGGCCCAGATCGTGGCTGGCTGCTGGATCCAGCAAAACACAGCGTTGGGGAGGGGGAGGGTCCGGTTCTGGCAGGCGGGGGGAGTTGGGGCGATGCATGGGGTGAGAAAGGTGAGCGAGCCGGGGTTCCCGTGTCATGCTTTGTGACAGCGGAGCCCAACGCCCCTGAACTCACGCCCGCCTCTGTGCCTGTAGGCAGGTCATCGATGGCGCCGGACAGATCCTGAGACAGAAGAGACAACGAGACTGTTATTACTTTAATGTTTGACTTCTGGATCGTCCTCAAACGTTTCCTTCTGTTCACACGTTTTCTTCAGTGATTCCAGTTTGGACGTCTCTCGTTTGATTTCTTCAAGTCCTTCAACACGACATCAAAGCAGCTGCTCAGTGTGTGACGTCAACCACACGTACAGGCAGACCGTCGAACAGTCGTCATTGACAGCTCATAAACGCCACGTTCAGCAGATCCCAAATGAGCCGAGGAGGTGGAAGCAGTCCGACCAACAGCAACAGAACCAGAAGGAACGTTCTGCAGTATTGTTCTGAGTCATGTTGGTGAGTCAGTCTCTGTCCGCTGTCAGGGAGAACTTCCAGCTTCATCCTGTGTTGTTGACGTGGTGACTGCAGCCGCCCGACAGCCCGTTTAGTCCCAAACAGACTCAAACCCTCCAACAACATCCTGCGCTGCCCAACACGACTCAAAGGCATCGAGCAGCACCGGGTGGTTTCACAGTATTCACTCTATA
The DNA here is from genome assembly GCA_901007825.1 of Macroramphosus scolopax. Classification (NCBI taxonomy): domain Eukaryota; kingdom Metazoa; phylum Chordata; class Actinopteri; order Syngnathiformes; family Centriscidae; genus Macroramphosus; species Macroramphosus scolopax. The sequence continues at coordinate 11,426 of CAAKHC010015404.1, forward strand.
AAAAGGAGGACAGTTTCTCCTCCCAATCAGGCTGCGGTCGTGTAAGTATCTACGCCAACATGGTCCACACAGATATACAGGACCTGCAGCTGATGGGCTTCCTGTTGTTTTAACGTGGTCGCACAGCAAGTCTATTTTTTGTATGATTTGTTTTTGTAAATCTGTAATTGCTACAAACAGAGTCAGAGGCATGTTATCTGTATCTGTTGGAAGAACCTGCAGTATGAGCTCAAATCAAGTCACAGCCGCTGTGCGTTGATTGTTTCTTTGAGCTTGGATGTCTCAGCAGCTCTGGAGAACATGAACCAGTGTTTGTGTGTCGGTGAGGACCACTGAGTATTAAACCATCTTAGTGAGGACGTCTAAACTGGAAACACAGAGAGTTCAGACCTCCACCAACACTGATGTAAATAAAGGCTGTTGTGCTCCAAAATGTCTGAGCTCTTCCAATAAGGCCGGTTAAGATCCGCCAGGTAGTTTGAGTGTAACCCTGCAAACATAAAACCTCCTTGTCTGAGGTACAAAGATGTGCAGAAGAAGAGGCACAAGTGGAGATGCTGAAGGTACTCGAGTGTCAGAAGCTTCACCAGCAGCTTCTCTGACCTTTTGCACAAACAACGTCAGGAATCGGAGACGTCAAATGAGAGATTTGAGTGGCGTCTCTGGTTGATGCGGTCAAACTCACCGGCAGGCTGGACGGCCTCTCCTGCGGGCTCACACTCAACTCCTCCTGGTTGGGTTTCCCCGGAGTCATGGCAGCAGACTGGCCACGACCTCCGTATGCCTCCTGAGGAACGTCCTGCAGTGACAGACGAAGAGGAACAAACTTTAAATTATGAATCACCTTTATTGTCAGGGAACCAGTGGAGGAGCTCGGGTCCATGAAGCCGTTGTTGTGTTCGAATCACCTCGTCTGTGTGAGAAGACTCAAGTAAAAACGTCTTGTAATTATCAGCCCTCTGTTCTCACCTGCTTCTGGCTACTCAACTGATTTGTAGCTGGAAACAACAAACTCAACATTTTTCTGCAGAATATAAATAAGGCTTTTATTGTGAAACATCTATAGGAAGTGTGAAGTTTCGTTTACAGTCCATGAGAATGAAATCATCCGTGGTGAAAAGCAGAGCTTGAGTTGAAAGGTCGAACAGAGTCCTACCCGCTGCGGCAATGGGCGGGGCTGCATGTACGGCTGCTGGCTGGGGGCGGCAGGCGGCTGCTGTTGGGGGCTGAAGAAGGTCGGCTGACCCGGCTGACAGAAACCACCGATGGTCTGCTGCTGACCGTACTGAGAACCCATCTGAGGAGACACGGCGGACACAGAGGAACTGTGAATGTGATGGTCAGCTGACATGAGGTGAACACATGATGAAGTCTCCTTCTGATACTGATCTGATATTTGAATCAAATGGATCGGTTACATCAGCACGCTGAAGTTGACCTGCATCAGAGCGTGTTGGTGAACTGTCAGTTCAACGCGCTGCGTATAAGACGAGTCCCGACAGACTCAACCTTCATTAAAGATAAATCATGGGAAATGTGACATATATGATCAATGTCAGTTTGCCATGCGAGCTGTGAATAATCCTCCAGACTTTGATCACACGGAAGCTGGTCAGAAGGGATACCACCACCGCACGGAGATCAACAAGATTAGCCTGGGCGACCACCTGAAGGATGGAAAACTGGTGAAGAACAACCATCTGTCCCACAAGAGCATCAACCCCCTGGATTTGTCCACTATGGAGATGTAACCATTGAGGAAACCTCTACATGTTTACTCTCTGCTGAGTCGAGATGATTCCTGGACAGTGTCATGGACCATCTGTTTCCCCTGACGCCCATAGGACTGTCTGGAGTCACCTCCCACAAACAGACCTACTTCTGCCTCGTCCATCTTCAGTCTGGCTGCAGGATCGTCTGACCTCCACAAGTCTACTGTCTCTACGGATCCTCTGCTGTCACGACGGATGCACATAAAGACTTTATGATTTTCTACAAATGACTTCTGACTTCATGGTGGCTCGAGTCTGTCATCAACTCACCTCACACATTCTGGCTCAGCAGAGCGGGAGGGGGAACAAAGCACAGAGAAGTTCAGGCGGCACAAATCACCTGGACGTGATGTTTTTAGTTTAGAGTTCTGAACTGACACCAGCTCCTGCCAAACTGTCTGTGAATCTGTGAGACGATATCAGACAGTCGCATGAGGAAGCTGATCTGCGAAACGTGCAGCGGTGTCAGGAGACGCTGCACGACTGTCAAGATCTGTTTTTTTGTTTTAATAAGAGAAAAGGAAGAGACAGGAGAAGTTCAGAACCCAGCATGTTTCCATGGCAACACACCGAAGACGAGATGATTTTTATCACGTGTGGAATTAGAAATCAGAAGTCCATGAAATGTAAAAAGAATAAAGACAAACTGAACTCACAGTTTCATGAAGTTGAAGTCTTCAAACGAACCTTAATAGAACTCAGCAAAGTAGAAAATAACCACGAGAGCCGAACTGTGGATCCGATACTTAACTCTCACCATGAATCTCTACTGGAACTAAACACCCAATCTACAGAAGGGGGCGTCCCAAACTGAAAGAAGACTTATTCTATGGATTTGTGAAGAGTTTGTGCAGTTCTGTAGGTTTTTATTCCGACTTTAAAGTCTCAGTAGTCTGAATCTAGTCAGAGAAAAGGATCCATCATGTATCAGATGCAGCATGACTGGTTCTCTCACTCTCCTCGAGATGTTGGCATTAGACCCAAAGTCTGGACTTTAAAAATAGACTTGGACGGTCTGCACCAGGAATAGCCCGACCTGACCCGACCCTGCCTGCTCCACGCTGTGGTCCGTCTCACCAGGCGGCTCGATGAAGAAGCAACCAGCTGAAGCTCAGACCGTCACAGCGGCAGGAGACTCTCGAATACTTCCTCAAGCAGGAATCATGACGAGGAGGAAGAAGGTGTGACTTCATGCCATGAAGAAAGGCGACAGCAGCCCTCATTATGATGATATGATTTCCTCGCCACGGCCTCCAGATTCACGGGCAGTTCCGCCCCAACAGGGCGTGTCTTTAAACAGGGGAAGATGGTGCATTGGACAAACGGTCATCAGTCTCTGACAGATGTTTGGACGCCATGTCCAAAGAAAACAAAGCGGACATAGACACATGTCACACTGAAGACTGGTGAGTCACAACATAGACGAATGGTCGAATTATCGGCTTCCATACATAGAACATCCTGGGAGCACCCAGATGTTCTGATAACATATGAGACATTTAAAAGGTCAGAGGTCACAGCAGACCATGTAAATAGATGACAGAAGAACGCGCAAAGAAAAGAGAACACAACACAACTGATGATCACATTCAATATCGATTAGTTAAAGGTGACGTCTCGCTTTGTCTGATCAACGGGAAAAACATTTAAAGCTTATCAATGATTCAACGTTGGAGTGGCAAGAGCGACCCCCACCTGCTGCTGGGGGTACTGCATCCCTCCCATTCCCATCTGCCCTCTGCCATGCATCCCCATCGGGTATCTGTGGGGGGAGGGGGAGATGTAGTGCTGACTGGGGTACGGCGCCCCCTGCTGCTGGGAATACAGATTGTTGCTCATGCCGTAAAGCGGAGAGCGCTTCATCACCATCGGGTCCATGGGCGTCCCCTGAAAGAGAGAAACGATTGAATGATGAGTTGATGTGTCACTGGTGAGATACACAACCACCACTTTGGATTTGAACATTTTTCCGATCTTTTAGGCGCTTTTATTAAACTGTTTGTTCTCAAACCGCGTGGGCAGAGAGTCTCTGTGGACGGCACCAGCAGCAGTCAGAAACATCAACAACCATCAGACTGATGCTACCTTCATGGTTTGATTGAAATAAAGAAATATCAAATGGGTTTTGTCTAGGTGTCTTTGCTGAACGTCCACAGAGCCAGTGCTGAATGAAAGGTAGTCGGACTTCAGTTTGACGCCTTTCCTACAAATTGGACAATTAATGATCAATTGTGGTTACTTATCAATCAACGAATTCATTAATCACCAGGTCTGTTCTGGTCTAATCTTAAGTGTAGTGAGGACTCTTGTTTCCAGAAGCTCCATCCGTCAACGAGGCCGATGTTAACCTCTGGGAGAAACGTGTAATATCCACAAGTCAAACTGGAGCTACAACTTACTGTGTCTGATTTCAACGGACCTATTGTAGGTAGATGGTGCAAACAGTCCATCATCGTGACCACGTCCATCGCAGTAACCACATCACAGTAACCACGTCCATCGCAGTAACCACAGTAACCACGTCCATCACAGTAACCACGTCCATCACAGTAACCACGTCCATCACAGTAACCACGTCCATCACAGTAACCACATCACAGTAACCACGTCCATCACAGTAACCACATCCATCAGAGTAACCACGTCCATCGCAGTAACCACAGTAACCAAGTCCATCACAGTATCCCGGTGCACCGGGGGCGTGGCCTCCAGCTGGCTCTGTTGTGCCGGTGGTGATCGGCACGTGGCTAATCTGCATGAGTGAAGGACCTTGGTCCACTATGGGCTTCCTGCCAGGCAGCTGAAGCCAGATGACAGGTTGACAGAGACTCGCCGGGGCGAAACAAAAACACACACAGCTGATACAACCCAGTTCATCTACACGGTGGTCTATTAACATGTCAGAGGGGCTAACAAAAGCTGTGGCAACAACTAACCGAGTACGAACGATTTACTTGAAAAGACATGATTAGCATCAGCGACAATCTGCTACTGACAGAGATAAATGGAGCTGTCAGAAAACGTATTTTATCGTCCCCTTTTATCGTCCCTTGCCAAGCTACGTCAAACTGGATTTTAAACGTTATTAACAGTTACAATCACATCAGTGAACGAGTCTTGTGCACACAGTCTCCTCAGGCCTGCGCGAATGGGTTACCAGCAACTACAATGATAATGTTAGCTTAGCATAGCAAGCTAAAAACGGTGTCACCTTGGGCACCGGATTTAATACTTTGTCAAATCGTGCGTTAATTGGTTTAACTAACAAATTAAAGCTGAGAATTTGTTTACTTAGTATACAGAATTACACCATTTTGTGGGTGGGAGTGTATAAATGACATCTATCTGCACTGACGATAGCTGTTTGGATTAGCATAGCGGCTAACCGTGGGAATCTAGCATTGGCTAGCAGGTTAGCCATAACCCGATTTCTATCAGTCACTTGTCAGGTAAATTTAATATAAGACAACAACAGAAGTTAATAAAGTATATTTCACCTGGGACCTGCCGCTGCGTTGCCCGATATGCCCCGGGCTCATGGCCGGGTGATTTCTCTGTTGTCCTCCCCAGCTATGGACAGTAGAGCCGTACGAGGAGCTCATGTCTTTAGCCAGCCCCATGTTCGGCTGTTGTTGTTCAGGATTATTATAATCTGGATATCCACTTCCATAACCTCTCATCATCGGGCTCGGAGACGTCAACAGCTGATTCAAAGTCGGTGTATCGCCGGACGGGTGTTGCTGCCTCTGCCCGGGGGAGCGCTGAAATCCTCCGTTGCTGCCGACACCGTCACCCCCGCCTCCAGTCGGGGAGCTGCTAGCTGCCATAGCCGATTCTGTGTGGTTAACAGCGGGCGAGCTGCCGCTTACCGGGCCCATCATGCTGTTCCCCTGACGTGAGGGACTCATCATGCCTCCATATCCACTAATCCCGTAGCCAGGTCGACAGTTGGGGTAGTGGTTGTAGGGGCTGAGGGACTTTTGAACCTGATCCATGGTGGTGTTTACGGAGGGCGCTGCCGTTACCCGAGTCCCTGAGCTTTGTTGTCCGCCATGTTAATCTAAGCAAGGCCCTCCTCTTCCATTCCCATAATAATGATTATACTCGGTGCTGGTCGCACTTGAAGGAGGGTTCTTGTTGGTGGCTGATCCAAGGCGACCATCCATCCGCTCCTCCTCCTCCTCCTCCTCCTCCTCCTCCTCCTCCTCCTCGCTTTTCTTCAGCTTGTGTTGCTGATGGCGCCGCGCTGCTCGGCTTCTCCCCGGCAGGAGGATGTTTTCTTTCCCCCCATGCTGATGTCGGCTCCTGCTGCTGTCTTCCCGGCCCAGCTGGATGTTGTTATCGTTTTTGGTCTTGCTGATGATCCGCCGCTGCTGGTGCTGAAGAAACAGTCTGAACAGCAGAGGTGTGTGGTGGAGGGATGATGATGATGATGATGATGATGATGATGATGATGATGATGATGATGGAGGAGGAGGAAGAGGGATGGGAGGAGGTTCGATGCCAGCAGCAGTTGCACCTTCTCCGCTGCTGCCGAGGTTCCTCACCTCATGCCAGCCGAGCATCCCTGTCTCCACGAGGGGGATTCCCCGGCGGTGGTGTTTCTGTGTACCGGATCCCGGCTCGGATCCTCCAGCTTCTACATTATTCATGCTGCGGTCTGACGACACAGCTCCACCCTGTCTGGGGAAAACAAGACCTCCTCTCACCGCCTGACACAGCGGCTGATGCCACTCGTGTCCGCTTGGTTGGACGCACATGGCCCGGCAGTTGATCAACTGGATCACAGCAAACCGAGAAACAAAAACACACACTGTTGTTTCCAATGCAAGTCAATCAATTCACAAGGTCCTGGTTGTTAAACTCGTCTGAAGACTCTGAGTGAGGTAACAGACAAATACAGAGTTTCTTTTGTAGGTGTTTTTCAGTAAAAATTAATAAATTAATAAAAGTAACCAAGAAAACACATAATGAATGTCTGAAAGGAAATTCAGATGAAAAACACATTCTGCTGCTGTCAACCAGGTTGAGACTGTTCAGGAGCGACGCATCCTTTCAATAATGATCATCCTGCAGCAGTTACCCCGTCAGTCAGTTTGATAATGAAAGATTTTCTTTCCTCTTGAGTGAGACGAGTTGTTGTTGTGCCGGAAGAAGCACGAGATCTCAACACCACAATTGAAAGGGTCGGCGGGACGGCGTTGTAGTCTCGCACGACTTCCTTCCAGTAGAGGCGGATGAGCCACCCTCCGTACAGCCGTTTCTGCAGTAGGTGGCTGGAAACACTTGCACTCTGTGAGGGTTGACTGGGTTCAAGGCCGGGGCATCCAAACTGTGGAAAGTTAACAATACGAGCGCTCGGGAGCTGAGACTGAGAGCAATCAGAACATGAGTCCTTGTGGCAATCAGTATCGACTCAAAGGTTTATTGCATACAGCAAGCAGTTATATTCACAGGACAGGTGTGGCTAATCGTGATTCATGTAAACAAAAGTGTATCGGTTTTTTCTGGGTACAGATCGTTAGAGAAGTGCAGCTGGTCTAGTAGCCTTGGGCATTCGTGATTTATGATACAATGACCTACTGTTGAACTCCTGTGGTGCACTCTGTCTTTTGAGACAGTATCTGTTATGAAGTTCTGTTCCTGACAAGTTGATAAGCAGGTAACCCTTATATGGTCATGAAAGCATTGGCAGAATATATTGGCATGTGCCCTTATATGGTCATGCAAGCAAACACAATAATCATTACAACAATGTTCTCTGTCTCAAGTAAGTTTCAGATGTCACTTTCAGTCCACTCTGTCACCCATGTTGTCAGACATTATTGGTTATAATCAATCGCAAGTGTCAAGTCTTCTTCAATTCAATTCAATGCTTTTAAAAATAAATAAATTATGGTCCCATTTAGAGTCAAATTGTCTGTCCATTAAGCCGCGGGACTACCCCCCTTTTCCATGACCCTGCTTCTCACCTGACCTCCTCACCACTCTTTGCACAACATCTGCCAACATCAAAATACTTGGCGACATAAATATTCACATGGACAACCCATCCTGCCCCTTTGCATCTGACTTCCTTCAGATACTGGACTCTCTCAACCTCACTCAACATGTACATACCCCCACACACACA
>CAAKHC010015405.1:3608-19437 GCA_901007825.1 Macroramphosus scolopax
GACCGCGTTGATGGATGATCTGCAGGTCTGACAACTCTCACATGAGCATCGCGCTCACCGACCCACCGTACATGTTTCCTGCCATATGCAACAGTTCTCATGTGCGCGAGGTCCCAGGAGTTAACCCACTGACATGTGTTCCTTTGTTGGACGGCAGGATGCCAGCTGACCTCCACCTGTTGGCTGCCGACATCTGTGGCATTGCGATTTGTGACAAATCTGCAGGATTCGGGGTGACCTTTTATTGAACCCATCATAAGGGAAAATATACATTCCTCCATGCATATAACATGCCAACAAGTGCATAGAACCATGCTAAGTTACCTCCTCCTTGAGGAAGAACTTCGTCGTCATGGTTGCGGTAACTAAAATTGTTAATGTGAAGCGTGCGGTTGGAAATGAACTGAGGCCTTTCAGGGTAGAGTCCAGTGTTTTGTTGACCATCATCCTTCCCGGCTCTCAGCTTTGTTTCTATATGTGGACATCATTAAATTGTTCTCCTTTGCCCCTGTCAAAGTTTACTACGTCCAATTGAGGGAACCTGAATGTTTCCCTGGACACCAGCGTCTTTGATTTATGACCATCAGATGACTAATGACACTGTCCAATACTGACGGTGTGAAGATACTAACAGGTCAGACTGAGTTGGTCAGCTTGGTGATGAAAGTCCAAACCAAATTTCATGTATATATCTTCAATAGGAAATACATAAAAAGCAGCAAAAGAGCATAAAGTTGCTTGAAATTTCCAAAGATCAGTTAACTGCTCCAGTTTTTTGAGTCTGTTTCTGAGGTACCTCTCAGTACATGTTGGGGTTACCAGTGAAGCTGCCCAGGGCAGCCGGTATGATCGAAGAGCTCTGTGAGAGGGCTGTAATCATGACCCCTCTGAAGAGGATTATACTTAGCTTTATTATTCGGGGCTTGGAGAACCCTTCAAGCTTAATGTGAGCGAAGGCCTCTTTGTGGCACTCAACAGATCCTCTGGTTAGAACCATATCGACAAACTCCGGACGGAGCCGCTGCAACAAGATAATCCACCAGTTTCCATTAGAATCCGCCGTTATCGTATCTTATTCCTCCTGTTTAAAGTTGGTTTTACTCCACCGCGACTGAAAAGCAGAGTTACACAGTGAGTACAAACGGCTGGATACTGTCAGCAGTCTTGTACTGTATCTGTCTTACTGTTACGATCCCTGTGTGGATTTTATATTCTCAGTTTATTGATTCATGTTCTGTTGATGAACGATAGTTTTCGACTGTTTCCGGTCCAGTCGACTTCAGTTTGTTTAGATTTATTGCTTATTTCCTGTTTTATTTTGTATATGCTTGATGTGTGTCATTGTCCTGTGTTTTACTTCCTGTCTTTTATTCCTTTCACCTGGGTCTCATCCGCTGTCGGTCCTGCCTCGTTCACTTCGTCCCGTCAGCCAATCAGCTCCCTGGCTGCCCTGGTGTTCTCTCATCTGTGACACATTACATCATTTGTTTGTATTTACGGTCTCAGTTTTGTCTTTGTCCGTTTGTTCCCTTTGGTTCCCTTCTATTGTGTTTAATTTAATAAATAGATTAGTATTAAAGCACTTGCCTGTACAACACAACACTACATATGACTGCTATCATGACACTTAATACATTTTTCATATTTTGATCAGGCGAGAAAGTTTCCATTTAGATTAGTAATATGCCATAAATTAATTAGATAAGGCCGATATGGACATTTGCTGTGACAATGTTGTGTTGTGTTGTGTGAGGAGCGGCTGGCTGAATGTCCCGGTACCCCGACACCAGAGATTACTGTGTCAGAGCACGTCGCCATACTGGGGAGATCAGCCTTATCTGGGCTCATCCTTAGCTTATTGTTGCTAGCTCTGACTGTCCCTCCAAAGCTGCCGAGGCCATATTGTTACGTTAGAAATTGAACCAGCCAATGCTAATGAAATGTTCCGGTCTCTGTAACAGGATTTGATGGTCAATGGTGCCGAGTGCAGCACTAAGATCTCACAAGACAGGACAGGAGGACGAGGCTTCCATATAATCCAATGTTTGACAACTGCTTTGTCCAGGTTCTTAGAGAGGAAGGGAAGGTTGGATATCGGTTGATGGGAGATGAAACCTTTCTACTTCTGGGACTTCTGTCTTTGAAGGTCAATTGGTGCCGGTCGACTCCACAAGGCTTCATACAAATTCCACCAAAATTGAAACACACTATCTGTTTGGAAGACATCACAGGTGTTGAGTGGTGGTTGGTGGTCGGAGGTTGGTGAGCGCTGATATTGTGCCGTAGTTTTAACTGTTTGAGGAACTTCTTGTGCCCAATGCCTCAAGTTAAGACGGGTAAAGATGCCTTCATATTGAGGTTTCCTACCGTATATATGCTGTTAAAGGTTCTTAATCATGTTGTTGACCTTTAAAGTCCTCAGATTTGGGCGGTGGTATCGTTAAGTGCCTCAAATCTTAATTTTCTCTGCATCTGAGCTCTTGTTCATAATATGCATTGTCTGCAAAAAATCAGCTCGGACCCCATTACTAGCTGCTTGCAGCTTTAATTATTATTCTGATTATATTCAATCAAAGGGGGTCAAGCTAGTGCAAAGAAAGCTATTAAAGATAATCTGAAAAGCTGCTTTTGCCAATTTTGCTTGTGCTTCTGAGACTGTTCCTACTTTGTCACTTTCCTGTCCGCTGTCACGGTGATATTAGCAAAGATTTTATGTTTATGGAGTTAATTTAAAGTGTACTGCGATAAATTGAACATGGTTGAACGCACTCAAAGTCTAAACACTGACAGAACAATGGATTTTTCTAGTAAATGTGACGATAGAAACAACATGAAGCTTCGCAGTCTGCACGTGTGTTAATGATTTGTTCCACTCAGAGATGCTTAAAATAATCACACTTCATACGTCGTCCACGGACGTGACATTCACCGCAGCCAGGAGCCTTGCAGAGCTTCGGACGTGTCTATTCGTCTTCAGTCAACTGACTTCCTGTCGGTGATGGGGGTGTTTGTCTAACCCCCCCGGTCCCTGTGTCACCACCTCATTACATGCAAGCTCTGGTTTTTGTTCCACTGCTTTCTAAATAGTATCTCTGGATCCCCGGGGCTGTGAGATTGCTTGGTTATCACTGGGAGGAGATTATTTCTGTCTGGCATTCAGCATGTCGTGGCAGTCGTCCAGTGGGAGGCTCGCAGAGCCATTGTCTTAACGCCGAGGGAGGAGGCAGCTCCGACATGCAGGGCCGTGCTGGAAGGCGGCGGGGGGAGGGGAGGGACGGAGAGACGGAGATGGATGGATAACACTGCAGCTTTCACAAAATCTGTTAATATCAGTGTTGTTATCCACTTTACCTTTATTTATACATTTATTTGATTCATTTATTTGTACTAAGCAACAGATTTTCTTAATGTCTTACAGTGTAGTGACCTTTCATGTTGGTCATCCGCAGCCGTCAGTGTACAAAATCGACAAGCAACCTGGAGTTACCTTGAAATTACTGGACTCAGCAACTTGAACATTACAGGGGTTGTATTAGAAATTATAGGCTGGATTATCACTTGTGACATGTCTGTTAGGGTTACCTCCAGAGCAAGTGACTGCATAGTTTGTACCTTAATACCTTAACTAGCTTTTAGCTGCACCACTTAACTAAGACTTCCATTGCACCGACACGTTATCCATCACACTCAGAAATGCATAATTTGTAATTACGTGCAGACATTTACACACAGAGTATGTAGTCCTGCGTTTCCTATTTTGAACTACGATTCGTGGACGGTGTATAATTAGGACACAGGGTACTTCTCACTGCAGCAGTACATGTCAGTGTGATCAGTATCAAACCCAACTTTAACTAAATGTACATAAATCTAGAATAGAAAGGTTGTTATGAGAGAACAAACAGCAAACAGACAATCACACCTAATGTCCTTCGTACTGTCTATGTATTTGTGGTTTGTCATTAAAACACATCAAATTGCTCCATCTGATCGTGGACCATTTTTTTTTTTTAATCCCACCAAACGCTCAACTCAGCTGGGATTGAATTACCTGTCATGTTTAATAAAACAACTCCCCGGTCATTAAAATGAGGCCCGGCAGACCTTTAGTTCCCCTTCAGGTACGAGACGCTGTGCCCTTGAATCCTGACATAGGTATTGATATTCATAAAGCTCGTTGATGCAACAGCAAACCGCACTTTCCTCCAGCGTGCAACACTTGGGAGTTTGAATTCAAGCCATAAATATATGACAGATGTTTGGTCAGAACTGAACAGACGCTATTATTCCTATCAGGACTGGAGGAGAGTAAATATGAGCAATCAACGCAGAGCACGGGGTGATAGCGAGCGTAATTTATGCTGATGTTGTGCCATAAACTATTCATGGAGGCTGTTAGCGATCGTCGGCTTTAAATTGTCCGCTGTAAAAAATATATTTAAGGTGAATGTCAGAGACAAGCGGGGATGTTCCAGGCTGCAGTCCGGAGCCGGTCCCGGCTGTTTGTCTTGTCTGCTTTCAAACAGCGAACTCATTTTGTTTCCTCTGATCGGCGGGTCCATATTGGTGCCTTTGGTGTCCAGATGGCAGCCGGTTTGATCCCTCTCGGAGGGCTGCTGTGGACTTTCGGTGGACTTTGAACGTTCCCCTTCTCCCAGGATCAACGTGGGAATGCATTGAAGGCCCTTTTGTTCATTTTTCACAATTCTCAAATTCTATTTAAAGGCTGCCTGTTCAGCCTCTTAGATGAGTTTCAAGTGACCTTGGAGAGCAGTTGCTGTCTTAATGAACATCATCTGTATTCGTCCACGGCGAGGCTTAGCCACATTGATCTGGAGCGGATTCCATTGTGGGGTTTTTTGCACAGATCTTTGCATTTCAACGAGGCCTGTCCAAGGCTGCCGGATGGGGTGATGGACTTTGAAGTGCGGCTTTAGCTTACAGAGAGCACAGCTCTATAGAGTCTTCCCACATGTCCATCACTAAAGCCCTCATCCTCATGAGTCCACCAGGGAGCCCTGGGAGCCTGCTGGAAACTGTGAACTATGCACTTTTCCCTGCTTTTTTATGCCCTTGCTTTGGGCTTGCATTCAAGTTACATCAGCTTCCATTAAAAAGCACCTAAATAGTTTGATATGCAGTTTTGCAGGATCTTTGAATTCATCCATTCTCCTTCTATTGTTGTTTGATGTTCATAATTACCTCCACCGAGGAGGTTATCCTAACATGAACTTCTCTAAAGACCAGCGCAAAGAGGTGTGTGTGTGTGTGTACGTATGTGTGTGCATGTGTGTGTGTGTGTGTCGTGTGGGGGGGGTTGTCATTACTCTCCATACGTTCCTGTCTGTTAGCTGGATCCCACAACCACACAGCCTGACTGTAACTCCTGACTGACTCATTTTAAAAACTCACAGCAGCTCCAGTTGTTTAAACAACACCACCAATAGATGTATCAACTTTGTGGACAAAGCTGGGGGAGCGTCCAACCTCTGACGGGGATGAAAGAGCTGCGCATTAGGTCATTATTAGGTATCGTCTAATATTCCTACTTGTGATCATTTCACATGTAACTTTAGTCAAAATCACAGCATATTTGTTGCTGTTTATGGTGATTTTGTCAGATTATGTCCTGGTGATAATCTCCAGGCTACTCGTCTCGGCACAGGTCTGCACCGTCAAGTACATTTCTACTTCTATGTGTGAAACTTAAGCAACATTTTTTCATTTTCTCCTGCATGGATGATGTAGTAAAGTTCCCCCCCAATTTCCTTCCATTCACTTTCTGTTCGACCGATGAAGTAGTGACCTTCACACTTCAGTGCCCGTTGACGTGTGAAGACTCAGTGTCATCGTCTTCATTCATTTACATTGAGCTGATGGTCACGATGGCGTGCAGAGAATCAACGTGAGCGTCAAAGTGTGTTTGTACCAAATACAGGAAGTGACCGAGGTCATGACTTGTTAACATGCCATCACCAGCTGGTATGTAGTGTGTTACCACTCCATGCCAGTAACCATGGAAACGATGCTAATGGGAAGCCAATTAGAATTTGTGTTGGGGTGGGTGATGATTTATGATGTGTCATTAACTAAACCGCCCTCACGTGAAAGGCAACAGCATGGACTGATAAATGCAGGCGTCCAAGACGTCCTGCGTTACCTTGAAAGTGACAGTAATGTTGTTCAACCAATGACAACATATATTATGTAACCGGGTGATGGCACAGACCCAACACCGATCTGAGGCTGTGGTCCATCACATATTTCTGTGGTTTAACATCACTTGAAGGTAGAACAGAGCAGTTGAAGTCTCCTTCCTGTAAGCCCATAATACCATAGTACTGCAATGAAAGAGGGTTTGATCAGCAGGTGGTGAAGTTACAGACGTCTGAAGGCAGACGTGGGGCTGCTGTGAGAGTGGGGCCGCATTAGTCCAGACAGGAGGTTAAACAACCAGGCTGAACATCCAGTGGTGTACATGCTTGGCAACCACACACACTCTCCTCCTCAGTGTGTGTGTGTTGGTAACGGACCGGCCTCAGGGTGGACGGGGTTCCTCTGGTGCATGGACGCAGCTGGGCTGGTGGAACAGTGGAGATGGTGGTTCTAGAATCAGAATCAGGTTTAGTGCAGGTCATCATTTCACAATAGGACGAATTTGTCTTTTTACATTGGTGCTAAGAATCAACATGAACAGGATGAGGTTAAAACATACAAGTACTGATAAAATATCAAGTACTGAGGTATACAGAACAATTACAGTGAAAGGATCAAACCAAAAATATACATTACAATTACTTAAAATATTGAAATATTATTTTACAATGCTGAGTTCCAATTTATTCATATTGTACAATGAGGACAACTTTTGATTTATTTTGAGTATGTATATACACACACACACACACACACACATATATATATATATATATATATATATATATATATATATATATAAATAAAAAACGAATCAGAGAAGGAAACTATCTAGGGCTGAGTGTAATAACTGAATAGAAATAAATAAATTAAGATGTAAATAATAATGCTCATAGTTATTATCCATACATACAAATATTAAAATATACAGAAGAAAAGGAGCTCAGGGACCCGATGTTGAAGCCCTGTTTCCAGAGAGCAAAGCCCCCGTTTCACTTGTCACTCGTGAAAGGAGAGGAAACGATCTCATGTAGGAAGTCTGAAGCTAAATTAGCGATAAGATATTCAGATGTCATTAAAGGCCTGTGAACTGTGGCAGGTAAACGTACTTTCATACTGTAGTTTCGGAGCCTCTGATGTCAGCTATCACCTCCCTGTGATGCTGGTTGCATGTTGAGGTTCATGTATGAGCACTAACTGAAGCATGTAAAACAATAACCAGCCTACACACAACATGTTTGTACATGTGTAAATCTGTACATATATACAGTATATACGTATCCATGTACATAGAGGAGGAGCCCCGGAGAGCATTGATGAGGACGGATGAAGGAGGAGAGATCCAGTGGAACTCTTTTCAAAGCAAACACTTGTGATTTAAGCACACCAGCTTTTCCAAAAGGGCTCTTGATATTCGACAAGCCCGGAAATGGAAATCCACTTTCTCTCGCATCAGTTTTGCATTGTTATTTATTATTTAGGTAATTTGCTCCGACGATTCACGGAGCTCCAGGTATGTTTCTCCACAGGACGTCTGCAGCAGGCGTGGACCACAACAGACCTTAAAAGGGCCGTTATGAATTGTTCATCTGCTCTTCCTGGTGGAATCGTATAAACTGTGAGAGTGAAATCCCCATTAAATCCTCGGGCTTCACAGCTCCCACCCTTTAATCAGCATGTGTACAGATACAGGTGGATACTTTTATGCTCCCTCCCTCGTGTTCAATAGAACAGAAGGCGCAATCCTCTCCTAAACCCTCGTTATTTGGTTTACACTGTGAGTACAGATAGGAGCTTTTTTTCCGCCACCAAAAAAGATGTGAAAAAAACCCATCACATTACTTGTGTGTGTCTGCTGCTCCCGTGGAATCATTGATTTAACATTGGAGACGTCTGCACGGCAGCAGCGTGATAACATTCTAGTCATTACAGTGATATGCAAATGTTAAACAAAGCTTACAGACTTTTAAACATGTTTGAAGACGTATCCATAATCCGTAAAGACGACTCCGTCCTGAATGTAGAATAATGGAATTATTCAGTGTTTCCCAGGATGTGTCTGAGAGCCAGGTGGTAAAGTAAACAGTGTGTCCTCACCATGACAGAACCAACAACAGGTTCAGCTCCAAGACCAAAGAACCGGATGGCTACAATAATGAGTTGTTCCGGAGCAGCTGTCAGTCAAGCTGTACGTTACCTGGACAACATGTCATCACTTGACTGTGTTAATTGTTCTTTAACTTCACTTGGAGAACACAATTACTTTGTCCAGAGATGATCGAATGGATGTCTTTTATCTGCAATTGTACAGATGCAATAGGCCATCTGACATTTCCCAATACTTTGACATTCATCATGTTCCTCCAACAGGGTTTGTACCTTAACGACAGGACAAGAAACATCACGTGTCAACCATGCAGCTACAGGCTGGTTAGATCTGGGCTGGGTTAGGGTTAAACCCCCTGGTTGGGGTTTGGGGAACATCGGGACTTGGTTGTCATGGTTACAATAAGAGCCGGGGCATCATCAGCAGATGAACATCAGTTGCGATCTTGTCACAAACACAAAGTTGTGTCACAGAAACACGCAATTAGTGCAGGTTTGGTGACTTTTAATGGAAAAGGTAGAGTTTCAGACTTCCAATCCAAACATGGCTAACTCTGACTCTGACTCTAACCCTGACTCTAACCCTGACTCTAACCCTGACCCTGACCCTGACTCTGACTCTGACTCTGACCCTGACTCTAACCCTGACCCTGACTCTAACCCTGACTCTGACCCTGGACCCTGACCCTGACTCTGACTCTAACCCTGACTCTAACCCTGACTCTGACCCTGGACCCTGACCCTGACCCTGACTCTAACCCTGACTCTGACTCTGACTCTGACTCTGACTCTGACTCTGACCCTGACCCTGACCCTGACCCTGACTCTGACTCTGACCCTGACTCTGACTCTAACCCTGACTCTGACCCTGACTCTGACTCTAACCCTGACTCTAACCCTGACTCTGATCCTGGACCCTGACCCTGACCCTGACTCTAACCCTGACACTAACCCTGACCCTGAGGAGGAGCTGTGAGGAAGTAAGACACTGAACTTCATGCCTGAGGATCAGTTTATTCCATGTGGACCTCTTCCAGTTGTTCATCTCTGAGTCGCCCAACTGCCAATACGAAGTCAGATAAAAGTTAATGTGGAATTCAGTTTATTACAACCCAGGTCTTTCATGGTTTTCACAGTGCTTCCATGGAGCTGGTCATCAATCTCATAGTGATTACAACTCTGTACTTACCAATTTAATTGCTCAGCTCTGGGAACATTGCTTCATAGAAGTCCAATGGATCAAGAAAGCCGAGCAGTCAGAGAAGCAGACAGGTCGTAAAGAAACCCCGAGATTAGCCAAACTTCCAGCGGCAGAGAAAAATAATTAAAACGGTAGAATCATTAATGGATCCATCACAGAGCAGTCAGCAGTCTCCCTTAGATCTGATAAACTGTCGCTTTATTTCCGGCTTGTTTTCCTGCTCCAGATGTGTGTTGTTCTCTCCCCGTGGTTCCTGGTGGAGTCTACCCGTCAGACGTTGGCCATGTAAGAGTCGACCTTTGTGTAAGCCGCCTCCGGTTGAAGCTCCCTAATCTCAACGCTTGTCAGCGTGTCCTTTCTCTCTCCCTCTCGTACCTTTTGCCCACTCTAATCTAATTTATCCTGCTATTGCCTGTTTGCAGCTGATGGTGTACCGACAAGGTGCATTGTGATAATGATTCATGTACGCAAACCAAATGGGATCTCTCAAACCTCCCTGACTTGGGAGGAGAGCGTCCCCTGATAAGATTTCCTGGTAAGCCCCCCTGGTGATAATGGGTTTAATGCCGGGTATGAGTGCTTGTTTGCAGCTGGCTGTTCCAGTGTGGACACGGGGAGGTTGTGGTACCACGTCATCCTTCCCCTTCAACACTGAACCTGTGAATCAACACTAAGTTGTATTCCTTTAGATGTGCTGTGCAGTGGACGGATCAGTGTCAGTGTGTCTGTACTGCCGTGATTGTCGATCCACCGGGGGCAGTATACGCATTCACGTGTCTGCGTCTGAACTTCTGATGGTAAAACGGACAGAAGATGCATAAAACATCAAACCCTCCCAGTTGGATGTGTCTCTCATGCCGGACTGGAGCAGCTTTAGCTTTGTTTTCCTTTGAATTATAAACCAAAATGTAAGATGAGACTTGAAGTGTGTTTCCACCTGGATCCTTTGGAGTTTATGAAACCGGGAGAATTTCCCCCAAAAGAGGAGCTAGTATCAATGATCATCTTGTCCGTCAATATCACAGGAGTCTTTTCACAAAGATGGGAAGCATTCCATTTAGTTCAACTAGGACCAGAGCCTCAGAATAAAACATGTAACCAGCTGAACCTGCTGGACCACCGACTCCAGTAACTTAACTTAACTTAACTACAAGTAGGGATGTCGACACCAACCGACGGTGCAGGGTTCACCTGTGGAAACGGGACGTCAGCTCATTGATATCAGTCTGTCTGACTCCTTGTTGTGGAGAATATGCGGCCATGTTTTAGTACAAATCTTTGTTTTGATCACCTCCTGTTGGCCCTGTTAAAGTTACAGCTTTACGCTCTGAATACCAATTCAAACACGTCCGGAATAAATCCGAGATTTAAAGCCATCATCCTCTTTACAAGTAACATGTGGAACACAGTTTCCCCCCCCCCAACCCCCCCTCGTCTCACGGGACGACACAAAGCCCGTATGTACAGAAACAGGTGGGATGTGAATCAGGCTCCAGAGTGCTGAGAATAACAATCCTCAGGTTTATTCATGTTTGATTTGCTCTGAAGCTTGTTTATTTAGATGTTCTTTGACCTTGAATGTGGCCTAGCAGCTTCACAACCTGCCAACGTTTTACGACCCATAATGTTTGTTATGAATAGTTTTCTTAAATAGGAATTATTTATAATAATAATTATTATCTTATATAGTCCACTTAACTTACCTCGTGCTCGGGGGCTGTTAGCTGGTGTAGACAATGTGTTTCTAAATTATCTTTCATTTTTCTGGGAGAGGAGCTTATTATTTAAATGTTGAATTCATCTGTCCACCAGCAGACGCTGATCTGGGACACTTGAATCGTGCCGCAGCGATGGTGGCAGTGAAGGTTGTAAATAAACAAATGAGGTTCATATATTGAACGTAAGCTTCTATAAAGTCCTCAACAACTCCCTCTATAGGAAGAAGTATTTGATGAACAGGCCAGTTATCAGAGACCACCCCCCCCCCCACCTCCACTCAATGGAAGAACATCCTCATGAATGTTTGTTTACAACTTTGTATCTCTGCTGATGTTTCCAAAGGATAAAAGGTTGAATGCAACAAGTGATCAAACAAACCAAACAAGCTGAATGTATGATTTCACCCTTTAACTCTTCTTGGAATTGATTTCTGCAACCTTTGATCAATAACTTAAGGGGAATTCAATGTCATTAATCTGCTCAGGCTAGTTAGTTAATGGAGGAATAATTGCATTGGCAATTACTTGCATAATTGTCTTTGCTACAACGTTATGGACGATGCTTTTGTTTCTGTATTTTCAAAGGTCTCTGAAAACTACTTACTGTACAATTCCAGCCTTTTGATTACCGGTGTGATGTCATCAATCTGTGGCGCCTTTGGCTAATGGAGCAGTAATGGATTTAATTAGATGTATTTTTATAGGATATTGTATAGTGTGTTGTGTGGTTTGAAATAACACACAGAACCCTTCTTACTATAGAAACATTGTGTTGTTTCACAGTGTTAAATTACCTTCAGACAGGAAACCTTATCATTGGTTTATTAAAGCAGTGGTCCCCAACCACTGGTCCGCGGACCAGTACCAGTCCGTGGGTCATTTGGTACTGGGCCGCACAGAAAGAATAAATAAAAAAATATTTCATTGATTATCAGTCTGAAATATGTTTTATTTTGAAAAATTCATCCGTCTGTGCATCTTTGTCTCCTGACAAATCTAGAGTAACCAGGTTGGATATGGATGGTTCAAATAGCAGACTTTGCAGTGATAGAGGGGTTCTAGTCCCACTGCAGCCATGGTTTCTCATTTGTAACCAACCTTCAACCAGCCGCCATCGTTTAAGATTCACACGCTTGTCAGTGGAGCTGTGGTGCGACTTACAGGGCGGCCTGGACCGTGTCTAATTGACACGAATGGGTTTACACTGGAGATAATTGACAGTCCACTGGGTCTCATACAGACACAAACGGTGCCCAAAGCCCCGCCGGCTGATGAAGTGGGACGAAAAATGAGCGCGACATGTGTTTGTTTTTATAAATATGGAGGAAGAGTCCGAACGAGTGTGACCTTCGGTGTCACAGTTCCTTCCTTGTAGGACACTCGTCCATGAGGTTGGTCTCGTATAAGGAATCTATAGCTGGGCTCTGTTTAAACAGATGCCGGGGCAACATAAGTTCAGAGGTGCAGCCGTCCTGAACAACCAAGGTCTGCCCCCGGTAGCTAATGTTGAGCTCTACCGGAGCGGCAACGCGCGAGGGCAGAGTGTTAAACTTTTCATATATAGTGCCAGCGTAATTAAGGCAAAGCATGCTTCTTATCTCCACCATGACGACGTATGAATGACCTATTAATTACATTGAGTAAATCACATGCACCATATTACGTTTTGCTCTGCCTGTTCGGCATTTACAATCCACATATCTTCGTCTTTTCTTCAGCGAGGCGTAATCCAATTTACATTTCAATTGTCTGGTGTCTCCTCAAATAATTCAACATGAATGAATTTTCATTGATGGTTTCTTGAGTCACGTTAACTTCAAGTTGCAGAGGAAGCTGACGTGATCTGACCGGCGTACAAATCAGAGTATGAAACCCGGAGCTGGTCTGACGTGTGGTCACGTGTTAGCTGCTGTAAGGATATCGATGGATGCCGCGTTTCACATTAAAATTCAGTAAAGCAGTCAATTCAGGCATGAATTAGTCAAAGATTCTTCAGCTCAGACATCAAAACACCCTTGTTAGCTTGGCTTTGTTCCCTCTAAAAATTTATATCAGTCTGAAGGCTACGAAAAGATCAAAGATTCACATCAACATGAGCGACTCACTGCTCCTCGCAGAAAGCATTAGAAGAGGCCTGATTATGATGTCGGTGTAACCTTATATATCCTATATATCCTTGAGACACACTTCCTCCAACATCTCTGCCACATGGTTCTTCCATAGTAATCCAGCCTCCAGTGTTCATCTTTAAACAAGTCATGTTTGCAGTGAGTTAATCCAAGCATGTGTTTGCATGTCAGTGTCAGAGGTGGCAGAACGCTGGATATCCTCACATTTGGCCTCTCGTTATTGGGGCCTTGTTTCTGATCTCTTGAAGAACCATCACTAATTGGAAAAGAAATGTAAGTGATTGAAAGTCATAGCCCCGAGTCCTGCATTTATTCAGTTGGTAAATGCAAAATCAAATGAGCTCCGGCTTGAACTGCAGACGGAGGGCGGGAGGAGGTTCGTACACGTTTATGTTATTGTACAAGAACACACTGGGAGGTGCTGCCATGGACCAAAGGTTGTTAACCGTGAGGGGGAAATGCAAAACGAAACATATGTCAGGAGTGGAGCATATAGCCAGGCCGAGTTCCTGCAGCCAACACCAGTAAACCTTATATATTGGTGCAATGACTTCTCCAATTTGATCCATGTTTTAACTCGGTGTTTCATCGGACCTTTGAGAGAACTTAAAGCAACAGTAAGTGAACAATCGAGGTATGTGAACGGCGGCAGTGAATCAAATGGATCCTCGGGAACGTTTATTTCAGCCCTGCTTCTCTTGAGCTTCAGAACTACTTGGGGAAGTAAAACCAGCAGCCAGGCTACCAACACACGACTGAGATGTGCAGTTGAATGATCACAGCTACTTGTTGAACATGGACGACCCAACGTACAGACACACTGCGCTGCTCTGTTCACCGTGATAACATCACCACTGACTTCATACTCAACCTCAAACTCTATCTCTCCCTCTTAAAGGTTATTGTAGATATTAGAATGTGCTTTTTGTTTAAAGAACATTTCTACCTTTATGACACTTAAAGAAACTCGTACGTTCCGCCTGTTGGTCCGACCCTCCACAACAGTCATCATCCTACAAGAGGCCCATTGGGGAGATAAATGGCCGCCCCCGTCTAGGCGCTGTTAGCACATTGGAAAAGAAAAAAACATTAAACCTTTTCAATATTGGACGAAGTGTAATAACACGTTTAAATACAACGATGGAAAACACAGCTAGTGACTCACCGTCAGTGCGTGAGGAGCTCCGGAGAGAGATCGCAGTACGTCGTCGTCTCCATCGTGCTGTAGTCACAAACAGTTTAGGAAATAAATGGCGTGACAAGACAAGACAAGACAAGACCGGCTGCGAGGCTTGTTCAGGTGCTTCCGATACAAACTGTTCCGTCAATGACTCAAAATGTTCTTTATATGAGTTAGTACATCTGGTCCGAGCAAAGAGGCTGAAGATGAGGAGGAAGAAAACTCCACTTTATCACCCTCAAAGTCGGGGTAGCAGTCATTCCATGGATACAATAAAAACAAAGCGATGTAAAGTCTTTCCAGGGTCGTTAGTAGTCCGTGTCCACCTCAGACTCCAAGTTCTGGAGAGCTTCTTCCCCAGTCACGGCACGTTTGGTTATATTACCTTCCTCTCCTGTTATTAGTCCCAAGTTATCGGCCGGCTCCTTCCCTTTGTGTGTAATACTCATTCTGGGCTAAATACTTGATAAGTGTGCCTGACAGATATACTTTTCAGCCACCTCCCATCAGAAAATTGAATCTAAATAAGATTTCCTTTTTCACCGGAGTCCCATTTGTGCCGCGTACGAAGCACACGGGCGAGATGCGCGGCGAAGGTGTTGTAGTGGATGTAGTCCTTTAAATCGCGGTGTTATGCTGCTCTCTATCTCTGTGGGCTTCTCCCTTACACAGACTACCCTGCTACCAGAGTGCTTCATTAGTTATTTCCTGCCCAGGGAAAAGAAGAAATTGCTGATAGGAGGGGTCCTCCTGCTCAGCTGAATCCAATTTGTTATGAAGGCTTGCAGATGGAATTAAATCTCGTTTCAATGGCCGAGCTGTTATTACCCAACCGGGCGCTCGGCCACCTGACGGCGCCGACAGGTGAAATGATGTGCGGTTTATTTGTTCTTCGTTAATTGATTTTACATTGACCTCGGTTAATAAGTGTGAGCCTCCTTTCTGTAAGCAGACGGAGGCCAACGGTTTAACAAGCTCTTATTGGATTGCGATGGATTGTTTAACGTCTTATCAAGCTGGACAAACAGAAGGGCCGATAGCCGATTGGCTGCCGTCCTCCAACCTGCCGTTTCTCCTCTGATGGTACCTGAAGGTCGCAGTCCTTCACTGAGTAACTGCTTATGAACGTGTGTCCTCATGAGAGGCCGTCTGAGGACGAGACCTTCTGAACGTTGCTGATCTAAGAGCAGATCTGAGGTCATCCGAGAGGTTTTAAACCTATTGATGAATTATGTGGTTCATGAGGGCGATCGAATTGACCTGGAATATTTCTGGTGGTAAGAGAATGAAACATTTTCCTGAAGCATTGATGACTATAGTAAGAAACGTCCCCACAGAT
>CAAKHC010015406.1:0-29672 GCA_901007825.1 Macroramphosus scolopax
GAGTGGCTACCAGGTGTGTGTGTGTGTGTGTGTGTGTGTGTGTGTGTGTGTGTGTGTGTGTGTGTGTGTGTGTGTGTGTGTGTGTGTGTGTGTGTGTGTGTGGGGGGGGTAATTATTTGGGTACCTACATAAATAGCGTAGAAACCTGAACATTACATCATCACATTGTGGAGTTTCTGCAACATGGCTGCAGACAGGAGCATGAGAGAGCTCGGCCTCTGAGGTTGATGGTGTCCGACCATCGGGGAAATAAAACCAGTGATGGCAATTGACCAGATTTTATTGATACCAAAGTCATTATCGGCTGAGCTTATCAGTCAAATTCTTGATTGATTCCCTCATCAATTTTCTGCACGAAAAGCAATAAACCCTCAAACCTTTTCATCGTCAATACGGCTTTTAGCATCTCTTTGTATGTTTGATTGATATACATCCATTTGCTTTATTACTTATCTTGTTGTAGGAGAGCTGGAGCCAATCACAGCAGACGCCGATCAATCGCCGGGCTGACAGTCACACGATTAATCAATTAATCTGTTTTTTAGTGTGCGGGAGGAAACCGGAGCACCCGGAGGAAACCCACGCAGACTTGAGGAGAACTCCGCACAGAAAGGCCCCACGAGGATTCAAACCTAGAACCTTCTCGCTGTGAGTGCTTTGAATGTGGCAGACAGTTCTGGAGGCCTATTTAAAAAAAATAAAAAAACGTCCACGTGAGGTGAGATCACAATTGATGCCATACGTTTAAGGACCACAGCGCTGTATTATATCTCCACTCTGCTGTATAGGTTTCTCCAACCCCTAATGGTCACCAAGAAAAGCGTGCCACTTAACAAATGGCCTGCTTTGCTCAATATGCAATTAACCTATATAGCTGGATGGAAGTTTTCAGTGCGCCAAAGAGAGTTCTGACAGAGCGAATATCTAAAAATGGCAGTATATACTGTGTAGAAATCAATCCCCTTTTCTCTCCATTGATTCCATTAAAAGCCTTTTTGGAGATTGATTACACTGAAAGCCTCCCTCCACTTTGGAATCGCAGTTGCACAGTTCCAATCTCATTTTTTATTTTTAACGTCCAAAGATATGAGCGTTTATTCTATTACACCACAAGGTGCAAAGAGCCTGGAGCCTGAGCATCCGAAGACCGCCCTTTTTTTCTTCTTTTTTCTCTGAGAATAATACAGATAGTATAACATCCGTTTGAGCATTGCTCCGCATTCCCAGATAAGCGTCTTGTCGTTCCTTTTTCAAAAACTCTGCAAACTTTTGCTTCTTCTTGTCAGTCGTGTGTGAGCATTTCTGTGTGAACTTGCATTGTTTTATAGTAAAACTGCAATATGCAGTAGCACGGAAGGTCCAAGCAGAACGAAATAAATTGCATATAGATTTATTTGTACGCCACGGCTCTCAATACGGCAGCCTTATCTCTGTAATGGAATGTTTATCAGTAAAGAATACAGCAGAAATAATGTCGCGGTGGCGACTGAATGCATTGAACATTTTGTTATTTCCTGGTGTTTGTATATTGACTAGATAAATGATCAAGAATATTGAGGCCCGTGTGGGGTGGAATCCTTACTCAGCGCCTTGTGGAAGTAGCCATTTTGAGGCTAAACTCAGCTGCCGGCCCGCTTGTGTGATTCATTTATCCTGCTTTCCTGCTGAGCATACAAATATCTGCAAGTGGGACGTTTATGAATATATCCACGGGATGATATGAAAGCAATAACACTTCACAAGATCTCGGTTCTTTCACTTAAAAATCGATCAGATATGTCTGTTGAAATTGCATTTCTCTCACTCCCGGGTTGTTTAATATTGTGAGTACTGCACGATGCATGCATCTGTGTGTGGGTGTGTGTCCGTGTGTGTGTGTGCGCGGGGAGAAAGACAGCTAAGGTTTTTGCATATGGCTGTGGATGACCTTTCCCTGGTCCACTGTGCTGCTTAGTGCAGTATTTTGGCAGGCTTAGGTGTTGTTGCTGAATAGATAAGCACTCATCCTGAAACCTGTCCCTGTGAGGTTTGACTTCTCAGTACCACGCTTGCATTTTAAAAGGTTACTTTAGTTACTGTTGGGTGCCAACTTGAGCCTCCGTATAGCCCAGCCCCGACGCATGGAACCTCCTCCTGCGGCCGCTGCCAATAGGATATGGATCGGGAGGATGACGAAGGATGGGATAGGAGGTGGGGCACATAGTTTCTAAGGGTCTTGCTCATAGACTGTATAAAAATCTGGTCTGAAAAGTAGAGCCAATGCGGAAAAGATTCTGGGGTTGTGATGTGGCTTAGAGAGCAGGCAGTGATGCTGACGCAGGGCAGCTGTGGTTAAAATAGAGGTGGCAGATTGGTAGATGATGTAAGCAGCGGGGCGTGTCACATCTGTATAGCTGTGACTGCGTGAACAACCTCCCCAGGCGTTGCTCCATTCACTTCACTTTAATACATTTCTTATTTGACCTTTATTCGACAAAGTAAAATCAATAGTGAACCAATTCCCATTGACAATAATGACTTGGCCAAGAGGCGTCAGCAGGGGTATTAATAATATGATACAAGAAATGGCCAATAAAAACACAAGTAAATAAAATAGATGTCCAGCAGGGAGCGACTTAAGTGGCTGCAAATAGAAGTCTGATTGTATTGAAGTCTTAGTGAAAATCACTGCATCTCCTCATTTGATTTATGACTTCAGTAGATGTTTTGGAAAGTGTTTTAGGTCTCAGTCCACCGTTCTCGTCCATATACAGTTGCAAAAAAAACCAAGATGCCAACAGCCAAAACACCAAAACCAAGGATTCAAAAAACCCCAAAACCAAAGGGTGAGGTCACGCCGGCTGTGTCTCATGACTCATGTTACACAGTCGGTGTCGACAGCCAAAATTGAACCAGAGAAAATAAAAAAAATAAAAAGAAAGGAGCCTCCAGTCACTGGACGCTTGCCCAAAACTGGTTCTGACTCCAGTACGGCCTTAAAACGTCTTTTTTTCGTTCTCTACAAGTGTCTTGTGTTTATTCAAAGTGTGTCTTTGTGTTTGTGTACTTCATGCTCGAATGCCCCCTCGAGCATATGAAAAAGAAAGAACTATGAGGAATCCTTCACATTTAACTTTTTTTTTGTATTTCCACAAGAGGCCGGATTAGTCGTGGAGTTTAGGGGAGGCTGTCGGGGAGAAGAGACGGCTGTGATAGGAGCCATGAATACTCCTTTACTGAATGCCACCGCATTGTCAGCCAAGTTTATTGAAAATCAATTATGTCAATATGGCTGGAAATACTGTTTTGAAGTCGATGTGGAACAATGTGGAACGATGCGTGCGTGCTTGGAGGAAGTTCCGATTGAAACTTACAAGCACATCAGACGAAATAAAAATGGGTGGTTGCAAGAAAAGATGCAGCTCCATCTTTAAAGACTCCATTTAAACATACAGTACTGAATCCTGAGTACTGACGGCGTGGATGCTCTCAGCGCAGCGTGTTGCCTGGCGAGACACGGCTCTCTCACTTTCTTTGCAGTCCTTGTGTTGTCACTTGTTTTCTTCTGGTTCTCCTCCTTAATTGGAAATCCTGCCACACAGTATGTCCGCATCTTTCAGTTTTGCCCGAGTCCATCTTGCTTCTAACAAACATCTACAGAGCGCCGATTTCACTTGGTCTCGCTGAAGGTGTGATTACCCTTTGTTCTCGTGTGTTCGCCTGCTGCCAAAGGGAATAGAGGATTCTCATTCCAGTGCATATTTTGTTTTTGTTCTCAACACAGAATTCCCTGATCCATCCCCCTAACTTTGTTCATTTTGGATGATTGTGCTGCACACAGATTCTGCATTACGCAATGTGAAAAGGACGGGTTGGAAGTTCACATGTGCAGGATGGTTTATGTCGGGCGTCAGACCAGAAATGAAGGGCGGACTTTTTATAATTATCATTTTATCACTTCAGGCTTAACAAAGTGTCACATCATATTCACATGAAGCTGTCATGTAGCAAAAAATATTTCCTTGAACATAAAATAATTTCAATTTTGCAATTTGTAGGTGATCTGAAAAAGCTATTACTTCATATTTCACACTCCAAATCAATAGGGGGCAGCATATTACACTAAAGGTCGAGGTGTTCAGGTCCTATTTTCAGAAACAAGTAAATTATTAACTTGAATTTTACGTTACGACACTCACACTCAGCACAGCAGGGAGCCTCGGGGTGAGTTAATTATCTACGTACACTAACACCACGTTTTACTAGTAAACCTCTGCCACGGCTCCTTCTCTCTACAGTGACTCAGTATTGCCTCTAGTGGATCAATGCGGTATTACAAGACAAAACGGACTGGAACTAGCTTGTTGCAGGGATTTATTTTAACAACGAACAAACAACAACTGAAAGTATTGTATTATATTGCATCTTTCTAAGTTGTATAACCTTCTGGAGAGGAGCGTTCCAAATTCCAGGTATAACCGAAATGTCAGCTCCAGTTTTGGAGATGTAAAATACAGTATTACCGATTTTGTTTAATTAGGCCAGATTTGGGGCTGTGTTCAAGTTTTTGCGGCAGATTTTGGGGTGCCTTCACCCACAAAAGGAAGCCACACAAATACACCCGCACATTTGGCAAACACATGCACACACACACCACAGAGCCATGACTAAGCCTGCTAGATTACCTCCATCCCTGTTGGCACCTCGGTGCCATTGGGAACATCGGACCTTGTTCTGTGTGTGTGGCTGGTGAGTGTGCTTTGTGTCCTGGGGGGGCTGAAGTCACAGGGCTTAGTTGCTGCTGCCACTGACCAGAGCCATCCCGACTCCTTTGCCATTCTGACCCCAGGCAGCGCACAGTCTGCTGCTTCATTAGGTCACCCCACCACATCTAGCTGGGGGCAAACTGTAAGGCAGGTCCACTCTGGATTACCATGTAGCTCCTCTTGGTTATGTTGTCATGAAATATGAATCCAACACAAAGACCTCAGATGTGTCGCATGCTCAGTTCAATCAACGTGCACGGATTTAATCACTTTGTGTCTGTATTTTGAGGTAATTGGTTGCAGGTCCACATTGTTTCCTCGAGCTTAAAATCCACATTGTTATCACCTGTTTAACTGCAAAATAAACATGTTGTTTGAATTGAAAGCTGCTGGCAAAATTCAACCTTCCTGAAAAAAAAATCTGCCTCTTGTTGTTGAAGCTCATGTGGTGAAAGTGACATCCGGGAAGACAAAACACTCAATACCCAAATTTACTTGTTTCTTTCTCCTTCCACACCTTCAATTAGTGCTGTTAAATAAAATCCCCCCTCCCTGAGTTCAGAACATGTGCTTTTGCAAAACGACTATAGAGACACTATATGGCATGCACCAGGACGTCCCCCCCGCCCCGGGTGTCAGGTTTTGGAAGCTGGGAAGGGGCGAGTTAGATGTCTTGAGACCCAGATTGGCTGCAGTGCCACAGGCCAGATGGTGAACTCTACATCCCGAGGATAAGAGACACAGACTGACTTGTCCGCGGTCTTCCGTGATGAAATGTTGACAGTAGACTTAAGAAACTTTGTTTTCTCTTTTACTCAAACTTTATAAAACACAGAATTTGCATTGACTTTTGACAGTTCAATGCATGCATTAGAGAATAAAAAAAAAGTATCATTTATCATTTTTTTTTTACAACGCTGCACTGGTATGAAGAAAATAAAATTAATTGAAACACATCTCAAAACAACACCTGAAGCATCACGAGGAGATAAATTGAATTGTCTCGCCCATCTGGCACATTATCACAGCGCACTGGCAGCGGCGTGTATGACAGAGAACTGGAACCGGTTCTGATTCACGTTGATAAACTTCTTTCTGACAGGTGCTGGCCCTACATATGAAAACAGTGTCTCAAAGTCCCCGAGCTTTGGGACAACCTTCGGGGTGTTGAATGTCACCATCTGTTGAGGAACTGCTTAGTTGAAGTCATTACCGGATGTGGAGGGAGAGCGCAGCTCTGACACGCACCCATGAGGGCCATGGTTTATTGCACAGGAACTCAGGTGGGCCCTGATCTGATTTCAGAGGCTTAGTTGGCAGTGGTTGGGAGCATTTGAGTTGACATTATCTGCTTCTAATTGTTGTGCACACAAGGAGCTTCAATAGCCAAAAAAAAGGGGAGGTGATTTATTGGCTCTGCAGAATAAGTGACATACAAGTGCAGCATTATAACATTAGCACAGGCTGCTTTGTCTGAATTAATTGCATTTCAACCTATATGGTGAACCTCTTCTGATATTTTCCGCCTTTATTTACTCCGGTGAGAGTTTCCAGTTGTTCCCTTGTATTCAATCAAAAGCTGTAATATTTTAATGAGGTTGTTTGCTTTAATGTAGATTCAACACCTCCTCTTTGATTTTCTGTTGTCTTTATAATATTAACCTAAAGGAAGTACTCGAGCCCCGTCCTTTTCCTAACCCCAACCTTAAGACTTTACCCGGAGTGTCGACACATCTACAAACACCATTTCAAAGGGGGAATTTTCATTTCCACTGGCTATGTTCTCTTTGATTTTAGTTGCATGGAAGACTAAAGTGAAAGGGTACGTATAGCTCCAGCAGAGCCAATGTTAAAAAATAGAACAACTTCTTTGCTATGTTAAACATCTTCCTCCTTTGCTGCATGGTCTCATATTTTTTGCATAATCCAGATGACTGACACCTGGAGATTGCAGACCCCCGGCAGTACATCTGGGATATCGTCTCTATGTTAGATGGATCTTCTGCAGAACGTAATGAGTTTGTTATTCTGTGCTCAATCTTCACGACAAGATTCATGAAGATCGGCCTAATTCTAATAATAATCCCAATAAGTACAGACCCTGACGTAATGTTTCCTCTATGTCAGCTGGATCGGCCCCAATCGGTCGGGCTTCTCCACCAAGTCATCCAGGTTGTTTTTGTGTAATCCTAATCCCAGTCGTGGGTGAAAACACAACTTTTTTTGGTGGAATTATTCAGATAAAGTAGATTTAAAATCTCAGAATAACTGCAACATGTGATGTTAAACATGTTAGCAATGTTACAGATACAGTAATATATTCTATTATCAAATGTCATGTTAGATTTTATATGTGAGGTGGTTGATGCATCGCAACATGTAGATGGATATATTGAACACCCAGCCTTCATAGATGCTCCCGGATGACTCGGGTCCAGTGTGTTGAGATACCACGCTTTGAGTTTCCTCAGTCTTCCATGGTAAACAGAGTTTGATTAGGTTTCCTGGTGTTGATGTACACTTTGCAGGGAGCTCAATCTTTAATCCCTGCCTCCGGTTCCTGTCACACACCGGCCCAAAAAAAAAAAAAAAGGAGACTGAGGTGCGACAATTCCCCGTAACCAAACTTATCTCTGAGCAGATAATTCTGCCGAGAGCGGAGGCATTGTGTTTCTGAAAAACCAACTCACAGCCGCAGAATCCCGGTTCATGCGCCTCTCAGGCAGGCGATCATATTGCCTGAATGGATTTCAAGCAGTGATGTGGAATGATTCCTTTGAGAAAGGTACCCATTCAGATGAAGATAAAGTCATTAGACTACAGCAGCTGTCCTTGGGTCTTTGCTTTTTCCTCGATTGCCTGTGATGGAAATGTGTGCTGCATATGTTTCAAGGGTAATATACTCTTGAGAATGATGTTCATTCTCAGTGCGCTGGTAGTGAGATGTGTTTTTCTCCATTACACCTTGAGGACTCTCATTTGTCAGTTTTCCTCTTCCTGCGATTGTCAATTGAAATAAATCAGTTTGATTTATTCAGGTGAATCTTCTGACACTTCGGATTCAAAAAGGATTTTTAAGACATTTGCACCTACAGACACGACAACACACTCGTGAAACTCTTTTCTGCAAAGCACCTTCATTTGCAGAACTTATTCACTCACCCTTTAAGTGGATGTATTTACACCGAACCCGTGCCAGCTCAGGGATGTCGGCCTGCTGGCCAGGCATTCTAGCGATTTGTTACCACCTGGCCCATTCCTGTCTCCTCTGAGAAACCTAATCGGCCTCATACCTGGCTGTGTCTGCTCCCTCTGCCCATGCAGGATGAGATCACGGCTGTCTCGAAGGCGAGGCAGCATGCTAGCTTTCCGAAGGTGTTCAGTTGGCATCGTGGAAGAGTGCGGCCGAAAACAGGACTTGAACAATGGTCTCTTTTGCGAATATTTAGTAGTGTGCTACAGGAGGTTTCCGATACCAGTTGAGATTGGTGTGATTGAGAATTAACAATAGCAAGCTGAAGAAAGGCTCTGTTCCTTTTTCAAAGCCATCTCAACACCCAAAAACATCTGCGGCGCTGCGATGGCTCTCGTCACAATGATATAAAATGTTTGACGTGATGGAAAAACCTAGAATGATCTTCTCCTCAGTCAGTAAAAACCCAATGCCAAAAGTCTTTCATTTCACGAGTAGTTCTTAGCTACAGGTGCTTTTTCCAGAATTGATTTGGTTAAAAGTCTCTCAGAATAAAAATGATGATACTTCAAATTTGATATATTTTTACTTTGTGTACTTCGGTTCATTTTATTGCAGGTTTTAGATGGATATTATTAACATGAAATTAGGGGCTGCTTGCAGTAATGTTTCTTTAAAGAACCCTCTTTGTAAAAGGTTATTTGCGGACATAAAAATAGTATTTTTACCGCATTACTCTGAACAGCAGCATCTTTATATATCTCTGTGTTAAGCACCCTGTGAAAGAACTGAATTCCAATACTGCAATTGACCCTGTAGTTAGGACTCGCTCCACATTGAAGTTCAGTATTGAACGGCAGATCCTTTCTTTTTTTTTAACTTTTTTTTCATGTTCACCTTTGACCTGCGAGACTAGCAGGAACACATCACAGCGCTGAATCACAGAGACCTTGTTGAAATTTGGAGGAGCTACTTTTGAGTGCTGAGCTTGGAAGTCAATATGAGTCTCTAACCTTTTGTACGCCGGGTGATCCAAACGAAGTGAACACACAATGCTTGGATTAAATGCTTGGATGTGATATTCCTGTCAGGGCAAATAATGCTCCAGGTTTAATCTGTTCATTTGCTGAATCAAAGCAACACAAATAGGTCGCTATTATACTTTAAAGTAACAGCTGTACAATAATGTTGATGCTGCCCTGAATGTTAATAGGCAGACTGGTGTGTCTGTTATTCCCACTCTGCCATCAAAACGCTAGTTCATGCACCAGAGTGAGGCTTTACGGCACCAGAAACTAGCTCTGAATATGCGATATGGACGCCATGACAGCCTGAAAAAGACCGAAGACGAGGCTGTCAGAAGAAGCTTATGAGAGAGTAACTGCTGTCAGTTCAGATGGAGAGACAACAAGCTGAAATCCACTGGCTTGTCATCAGTTGTTTCCCTTGAAATAATGTTACAAGTAGTGCGGTACTCCGACATATCAGCAGAATTAAATGCTGCACAAAGTATTACCACTTGTGCAGGAAGACGCCACTGTTGCTAAGTAGAATTATTCTGCTTTAAATAGATATAAAATAGTCTGCTATGTTCACTTTGAAAAGAATACATCATTCGTATTAAATCAATTTCACTTTGTTTTTTGAATTAGTTATTAATTGCTCTGCATAACAAAACCTGCATTCTGCTATAATCTGACCGTCTGCCGGGAACTACCCTTGCACATAAATTAACTTAGCTTGTACCCAAAAGCCTTTACTGGCTGATGTAACCTTGTTATAGCAACACAGTGCTATGGCAGCACACTTGAGCATTCAGCCCACTGGAACGTTGGATCTAATCTTAGAAACTTGAACTAGAGTGAGTCTTTATTGATTGTGAGCCCAGAGAACAACAATGGGCGCTTTGCCCTCTAATGGGATTGTGTTCTTTGTTTGAACACAAAAGTACACCTCTGACATGACTTTTTTTTTCATTTGCAATCAAACAAACCGTGTCCGCATGCGTCACGGGTAGTCAGGCCTCTGGTGTTACTGGAGCCTAAAGCGCGCCCTGATTGCTGCTGCGCCAAAATTAAATCTTTTCTAATTTCACCTAGCACTTGTTGAGATTGTTGTCCTTGATTTTTCAGATTGCTTTCTTTGATTGTTTTGTCTCTGAGCTGCTCAAATTGCCTTCAGTAATAATGTGTCACTTTTCATGTTCCATTTTATTGAAGCTTGATAAAA
Source organism: Macroramphosus scolopax (assembly GCA_901007825.1). Taxonomy (NCBI): domain Eukaryota; kingdom Metazoa; phylum Chordata; class Actinopteri; order Syngnathiformes; family Centriscidae; genus Macroramphosus; species Macroramphosus scolopax. The sequence continues at coordinate 10,168 of CAAKHC010015406.1, forward strand.
CGCGCCGTGAGAGACACTCGCTGGATTACATTAAAAAGGCCGTTGGCTGTACCAAGTTCATTATTCTTTTCTTCTTTTTTTTCTTTCCGCGGCATCATAAGCCTCGTCCCAAAGAAGCTTCAGACATTTGTATGCTTGATTGTATCCTTGATGACAAGAAAGGAGTCTCGGAGGCATTCTGGAGGATTATTACTCCTTTGTGCAGCTTTTATCCAGGCCAAATCATGTGTTAGCTTGAATTGGTAATCAAATCGGTAATCAATTGAAAATTCCCTCGTCTTTGGTTAGAGAGGAGTAATCACAGTTGTTCAGGCTGATCATCACAGTGTACCTGTTTGTCTCTATCAGGCTGTCTTGGTGCATTTGTCCTTGTCTGATGTTCAGTTTTATATGGCGTGCCGCACTACAAGTTATCTCATTAACACTGCCGTGAGGTAGTATCACACACTAGATCAAGGTCTCCTCTCCAATACAATTGATTATGTTATACATAATTGAAGTTTTTAATGTCATCAACCGAACTGAATTCAACATAGCAGGTCAGTTAATGATAAAATCAACAGTGAATGTTTTCATTTATTCGTCTGTTAGCAGGATTACCCCCAAAAAAATACAAGGCCGATTTTAACCAAACTTGTTGGATAGGGGTAGCAGGGCCCAAAGAAGAACCCACTAGATTTTGGGGCAGATGCATTTAATATAGCAAAAATCTATATATTTTTACATTGGATTTGGTGGAGTTCTACAAGTGCCCGCCTGAGTAAAAAACTTTGGATCGTTATTAATGTCCTATGAAATATTTAATAGACATGCATGAAAACATTGAGGCATATTTCAATTTGTAAGTGCATCCAGACACATGTGATGGTTTCAGTTCTGGAGTAGCAGATAATAGAAGGATGGGCATTTGGCCGAGGTTCACTCTCTCCAGGAGCATTTCCTGCCATCAATATTCTCTGCACCTGGATTGAGTGAAAGAGAAGAACCTCGCCCAAGGCCAATGAAAGAATTTTTTGTGGAAATGGATCTGCCCCCAAATCCTTGGCCCATGCTGTACTCCTCCACCAAGGTCAGTAACAGAATGAGCCAGGCAGGGTTTGTGTAATCCGAACAGACAGAAAACTGGCAAATTTTAAAGATATAAATATATTATTTAAACGTTATAATTTTTTGTTTTTGGAGATACATCCGTGTGTTTTTTTTTTGTCATCAAGTGCTTCAGGAAGCTAAAAGAAAATAAGAATTCAGGACAACTCCTGAACTCCTTGAACTAAAGTTATAGTTTGTTTTTAATGGTCCTAGACTTCCGTTTCTCTGATGTCAGCTGAAAGTACCTTGAAAAATAGTCTCAAATCCGCTTCTGCTAAATTTATTTAATGGGTCGATCTCTCTGGCAGCCTATGATGTCATTTCTTCCCCTATTCTTTTATCTACTATTTAAAAAAAAGAAGGAGCTTTTGATCTGAATCTACAAGAGCGAGTCTGTGGATGTTATCATTATGAGCATGATTTCAACTGAAATTTTATTTTTCAAGGAAGCCGCGGAATAAGTGAAACTGCCAATTTCGAGATGAGATAGAAAGCAGATGGAGACTAACTAAATGAATAGTTCTCAACTTAAGAAGGAGCTGCAGTTTGAGAGGATCGTCAAGCTGTCTGCTTCAAATTGTATTTTCTTTGAGTCACTGTTCCTTTCTTGTGCCTTAATCAGCGACAGAACAGATAATGCCCTCACTTCTTGCTTTATTTGTGTCATGTAGGACAGTGTATCTGGTGATGGGAAAAGCACATAAGGAATCAATTAAATCTCTCAGAGGCTTTAGAAGACAGGTCTTCAACTACGACATATAGATAGTGACATTATTGACAGCCTTTCATACCGAAATAACAGACACGATGTGGAACACAGAGTTTCAAAGAGTTTATTTCCAAAGATAAATCATCTATTATGTGACCTTGTTTGTACCTTCTTACCAGAATGATCTCTTCAGATTCAAATCTTGTTGTAAACACAGTCCCAGCTTGTAGCATAATTAAATTAGAAGCACTGGAAGCAGAACACAGAGAATGAAAAATAAAGATGAAAGGCATTCGGACACATTAAAACCATTTCTCAAGAAATTACGCCAAACTTTTTAGGTTCAGAAAACGTGAATTTTATTTTAAAAATAGGGGCAGAAGTGGAAAATATTAGTACTGGCACATATTATTGATTTTACAAGATAATTTAATATAGATGCTCTCAAGTGTCATTTTCGAAGTTACAAGCAAATTGTTAGGATAACTTTTAGTACTTCAGCTGTACCTGAATTCTGTGTAGACAACTGAATTCCTTCACTACAATCATTCCCAGGCAAGAAAACAACTTGCAATGAACTTTTCAGTTCTCCCTCCACCTCTGAATAAAACATTTATTGTAAAAATGAAAAAATAATTCTTATTTTCTACAAATCATATATCAAACTACGTCCCGAATGCTCCGGCATAGCAGTCGGTCAAGGCTCTGGTTCAGTCTTTGAAGTTGTGTCTTGTCCTAATACGCTGGCTGGATGCACTGCAAAAACTCCCAATCTTAAGAAGTATAATAGTCAAGTTTACACACTACACACACATTCTAGCTTTTCAGTGATATATATGGATTTGTTTCATCTGATTGGCAGATTATTTTACTTATTTCAAGCAAACGAGTTTGTACAGTGTAACTCTGTAAGAAAGGACGTTACTATACGTCTTTGTTTCATGTGTCCAATGACAGAGTTCCATAAAGAGACTTCAGAAGCATGAGAGTACCTTTTTTTTTTTTCTTTTAAAGTTCCGGAAAGCTGTTGTCGGGCCTTGATTTGATATCTTCTCCAACTTCTGTTTATCCTCAGATGGAAACAAGTCAACACAAGTCAACTGGGTCAAAACTCTGTCGGGCTATCAAGACGCCTGTCTAACTTCTGAAAACCGACTTTCAAGTCGTAGTCGTAGTGCAGGAGTACGCCAGTGGATCTTTTATAATGAAAGTTGTGTATGTGGTCGCCCTGATAAGGAGCATATCCCGATATTTGAATATTCTGTTCCTGTATGTCAGCTTACAACAACCTGTACATGTGTATCAATTCCACCCATGAGTGTTTTGTGGCAATTTTTCATGGCTATTTTTCTGCCACTATTTTTTTTTTCGGGGGGCCAATGTCACAAACAGACAGCATCGCCATTCATATTCCCACATACACAGTTCCGATCGGTTTTGTTGCTTTACCAACCAGTACATATCCAGTGAATAGGCACAATCCTTCCCCATTTATCCTCTTAAAAAAAATGGGACAGTGATTCATATGACTGGAACCAGACTGCTGTCATATAACAACATCACACATTTTCGTTTTTTTTTCTTTCCACACAAGAAGACACGGTTTCGGTGCGGCTGTCCGGGAAAGGTTGCTGCCAGAAATTCTGAATATGTTTCCAGAATATTTCATGTTAATAAGCAGTAATATACACATTTGTATCCTCTATTTCCACATAGCCAGTTAAACTGTACCAATGCTGATGTACACTAAAGCCTTTATGTATGTGTGTCTTCATATAGCACGTTTATATTCTACGTGTAATCATGGCAGGCTGGTTTGCTGTTACATGCAGGAAAATCAATATTGAACGTGTGAGTGTGTCTTTGCATTGTCTGGGTCTGCTTAGTTTTCAAGTAGCTCTCCTTATGGCCACTATTACTACACCTGGCTGACGCTGACAGCCAATCAATGAGCGCTAACTGCATCAATTGAAGCTGTTGTTTCTAAATACTTGTAATCGACAGAATAGGTATAATATATATAGTTTAGAGAGCAGCTGCAATTTGGCGAGACAAGTTAAATGGGTATTTGTTATTGCGGTTTCTCAGACGGGAGGGTTATTTCCTGTGATAGGTAATTGCATATGTATATTGAACCCAGTACTGCTTCAGTTGCTGACTTTCACAGGTGTGAAATTACTCTAAATGCTACAATCAAATGATTTAAGTGCAAATAATTGCAGGGCCCTGTGGACTTTCTTCACCCATCAGGCTGAAATTAAAATTACAATCTTCACCAGCTGCAGTTATCATATTTTCTGCTTATCCAGCAAAACACATCAACTCATAATTACAGAGGGAATACGCATGACGTCACCGCCTGATGCTGCTCAAACTGTAAAATATCCTTGGCAATGACAACTGTTAAAGTGTTATCCAAGCAGAAACATTGGCTATTAGCTGCTAACATCTGCTAATGTCTAACGCCAGCCGCTAACGTCTAACGTCAGCCGCTAGTGTCTAAAGTCAGCTGCTATCGTTACTGCTAACGTCCAACGTCAGCGGCTAACGTTGCTGCTAAATTCTAGCGTCAGCTGCTAACGTCTGATGTCAGCTGCTATCGTCTAAGGTCAGCTGCTAACGTTACTGCCGACGTCTAACGTCAGCAGCTAACGTTGCTGCTAAATTCCAGCGTCAGCTGCTAACGTCTGATGTCAGCTGCTATCTTCTAACGTCAGCTGCTTATGTTGATGCTATCGTCTAACGTCAGCTGCTAACATCTGTTTCAATGCAAGATTTGATGCACTGCTTTAAATTGGTTAGCTAACGTTACAGCGACTGCCTTATTGTTTCTTTCAGTGTGTCAATGTTTGGCTAAAATACAATTTCGAAAGCACCCAGAGTGCCAGACATTCGCGCATACATACATCAACAAAGCTCACGTTACTTTCGAGCATTGCTTTGTGTATTTCCTGGGACTCAGAATCAGGTGCATATATATGTTAGGAACGAGGTTACTGGGTCACACGTGAAAGTCCGTAGATCACTAGTTCTTTTAGTTGAAATGTGCTCAGATTCATATGAATCTAATTAAAGCAGAGAATCTTTTATTTTACTGTCACTTTCATGGATTTTCTTAATCAAAGGGAGCCAGGTTGCAGCATGTTTTCCGACTCAGTCTCACTGCGGAGGTGAATCCCGTTGGGGGAGGAAAGACGTCAATGCAAGCCGCTCGACTAAGGGAGAATGTCAAGGATTTCATAACTACAACATAACACTAATTACTGGGACATACATTACGTTTAACATGGCATATTCATCATGTAAATGAATTACCACCTTGAGCTCTGCAAATCAGATGATGACTGTCAAAATGTCAAACGTTATTTCAGGTTAATGACGTTCTATTTTTTCCTTTTATTTGTGCAATAAATCAATTATTATGACTTGCGTCACCTCTTTTCAGATGCTGTACATGTAATCTGGAACAAAGCTGTTCACACGTTCATCTTACAAGCAGCCTGTGTGATCATACGGGGTCTTTTTCAACCCCGCAGCAGCAGCAGCAGCGTCTCGTCGCATATGGCGCGGTACAGATGGACAATCTGTTTGGGGCTTCAAAGTTGGGAGGCAAAGTTCATTAATGCGCGGTGACGTTTGATCCCGGTATTAGAGAAATGATTTCATCACCCTTCTAATTATATTTAAATACCTCAACAGTCTGCGTTGTGTGCCAACTGCTCACATTCAGATTATAGGGACTTTATTTGCTTAACAAAATCTTAATGGTGTGAAGGCGCATCGGCAGAAGAAAGCCGTCCAGACGAATGACACACAATATAAAAACAACTATATAGACATGTACTGTGTGTTTTAGGACAAAGCACGTACAGGAAACAAATATGATGATGATAAACCAGATTTATTAATGAGCACATGTTCACTCTTCTTTGTTAAACACAAGCAGACTTCATCTTGTTACGCCCTCCCTTCCCTTCTTCCCCACCTGCATCTTACGACATCTGCGAGAGCACGGGGACATGTTCTTCCGGTGAGACTCAGAAAATAGCTGGTTCTCCTGGGCCGCATTAGTCTGAAGGTCATCGAAGGAGAAAATGACCCTCGTGCCTCCCTCTCCTCTCCCCTGCTGGCCCACTCCTCGTCTCTCTCCCCTGTAATTGAGTATGGTGCGTGGTCAGGGAGCCTGTGCTCATTGGCGGGCTGAACATGGTAGTTAGTTACACACGTTTTCACCGTAATTACCAGGCAGACTCTCCCTGTCTCCAGATCTTTCCAAGGTCGCATCAATTTCACAGCTATCCACACTATCCACCCCCGCTCCATCTCTCTGCAGCGGGCGCTGTCATTACAGGCTTTCAGACTCTCTTCCTCATTGTGAACTTTCTCCTCCTCCTTTCTTAAAAGCATATCAAAACCAAAATGGCAATTATTAGTTGATCATCCAATCTCTTCCCTGCAACTGTCGCCGCTTTCAGAAAGAAGGTTGCGATAACCTAGAGCGGGAGTGACTCATCTCTGGTTGTAAATGTTATTACTGACTCACTGTCATGCAGATTTACCTCCTCTTTAACTGCCATTAAATGATGCTTGATTTCCTTCGAGGGAAGAGGTCAGTGATTTTGGCAAAGGCACCTAAACATTTGATTGGCCTCAGAGTGCGATGTTAACCCACAAGAAGCCGGAGTCGTAAGCACCGAGGACAATGGATTCTGTGCAGGTATCCGTCTGTTTCCCTGCAAATCTCGGATCCGCTCGCTTTGCTCGTACAACATCTGCTTCTTCAGTCTCTTTCTCTATTCCACCCCTCCACGGGCTCCTCTCATTTGCTTCACACCCTTGTCAGACCATGCCCAGCGAGGAGTCAGAGTCAGTACTTACTGGGATCACAGCCGCTGTCAGGTCCTCCAGCAGGCCTGTCAGCCATGCCAGGGACAGTGTATACTTCAGTAGGCTGTAAACGTGTGAGCACCACTCAAATCAAGGCACGGCGCTGCAGAACATCTGTTTTGCCATTTTATTCCATTTGGTGCCGCGTGTACTGGCAAAAGGCCGACTGAGCCACCTGTTTGCCACAGACGCACCATAACCCAATCCCCTCAACCACAGTCTCAATTTTGGAATATTGCGGATGTCCACTGGGTGCTGCTGAAGTGATCGCTCAGCTAAGTGGTTTTGATTTGTTTATGTTGCCTATTAAACTAATAAGTCCTCATATCGTTGTCAAGGCCTGACATTGGAAAAACGGAGGAGGCTGATACTAGCTCTGATTACATGGCACAATGATGGCGTAGATTAGCAGGAGTGCCGCTTCACAGATCCTTGTCCTGTGAGAAAGGGAGGGGGGGGTTTACGGTGGGTGCTTTATTGTGCCACTGTTTGATTGAGTTGCAGTGTGTCAGGACTATCAGCCCATGCCATCTGCACGTGTCCCGCATCCTCAGCGCCGAACTGATTGAGATTTATTGTAAAGGATGATTAAAGCAGAGGCGGCGTAGTCGATACCAGTGAAGCTGTGAACACGCATCTGCTTCCTGTTCTCTGACAGAGGAGATTGACGGAGCCCAACAGCCCCAGAAGCTCAGAAAAACAAATAGTTAGAGGGGCCCACTAGCACCGGTGCACCCACATGGAAGTAGGTGAGTGTAAGGCCAGGGAAATGCATGGTTTAGCAAGAGATGTGTGCACCACCCCCTGGGCTGACAACGCCCTGGGATTGGCAGCACTTGGCCTAATGCATCTCAAAGCTGTCCTTGAGTGGATACAGTATCCGCCATGCCAATACCGGCATGATTAATTGCTCGGGTGGTCTCATCTCTTTTAGTCAAGAAAAGGCTGTGAACCCCCAAGGAACAAACAAACCTACTTAACCATTTAGTGCTCTCTCTGCCTCCGGTTACCACTCAATCTACCCACCTGGACACACTCTGATAATTATGGACACAAGGGAGGCGTGGGTCGTATATACTGTTAATCACTCAGGAACCTATATGAAGGTTATTCATGTTTGGTATGCTCAGGCATCATTTCTATACGCCAGCAATATTGGAATTATGTAGATTTCCATTAACTTTTTGCCTGTGTTTTTGTTTTTGTCTTTGTGTGTTTGCATGCACGAACAAGCAGACGGCCATGTCTCTCGCCTGTGAGCAGCGAGTCACGATGCATACTCACAAAAAACTAAACTTGACTTTTCCAGAGGTTGTGGCGCTGTGCTCATGCAGACATGAGTGTGCAGAAATGGCAGTGCAAGCGGGTAAATCTGTCCTGATTCGGAGCCAATCCCTCTGAGGCGAGCCTCGGAGTAAAACAGAAAACTGAGTTCTGTCTGCACTGATAAGGGGGTCAGTGTGGCCTTGTGACACAGACAGAGATTGCTGGACTTCTCGCGGTCAGCAACCTTTTCCTCTAATGCAGCCACCTGGGCTGACCCAGATTTCTGAACGTCTCCACTTGGCCCTTAAGGAGTCCATAGCAGATGGCCGTCATACACCAAAGGGTGTAGATAACAGCCATTTATCAAAGCATTAGAGGACTGCCATAAAATAAGGCCACTGGACATGCATCACCCTTTCCACAAATTCTCGCCGCTGTTTCTCAAATGTTGCTCATAAATAATTCAGTCGCCTTCATGGCCACAGGTGCCTCTGCCTATATGGGATATTTTTATAAATAAGACTGTTTATGGCTGCTGATGTCACCCCCACCTCTGTATTGGATTTCCCCTCCCTTGCTCCCCTCACACAGACTGAATTTCTCTCTCTTTCTTCCTCCGTCTCGCCCTCCATGAGCGGTGCTGCAGCCGTTGTGAGGTCTCTTTGAATCACTCGGTGCTTGACCTTCTTCATCACCCTTAAAAGGAGGCTGATGAGTTCCATAACCAGAATCTGTGAAACGGAACGGGTTTAGTAGACTGAAGTCTAGTAAATTTAAGTGTTCTGGAACCAGATTCTATAAAATACCACACCTTTTTTTTCTTCCTCACCCGCTGGATGGAGCTGATGTGTTCCAGAATGGGAATATTAAATTAAAGAAATTTAATGAGCTTTGGAACAAATGACAAAGGAAAAATTGCATAACCCAAATCTACTAAAGCTGTGTTCAAAAATCAATTGCTCATTCATTTCTCCTAACTCATCATCCAGGGAGTTCTTTGTGAAGGCCTATTACACAGCATAAAACATATTTAATAACGGTCTTTGTTAATAAACAGTTAGAGCTGCGTGGAGTGTTTGTGATTGGTAGGATGCACAATGCATGATGGTACATAGTGCTTGGTCAGTGAACATCAGTTGTGGACATAGACTGTCTAAATAACTGCACGTCCTATCTCCGCTTTAAACTTGCATTCCTTCTGATGTCCTGCAGGGGGCGACATGTGATCGCAGAACATAACTCAGTCAACGTTTTCCTAATGAGTTCATGATCTCAGTGTCTAAATCTCTCTTTATATAGCACGATGCTCATTTTGTGAATTATTGTCCCATTTAGGGTAAAATAAATCCCAAGTTTTGCATCAGGGCGTGGCCACCTCATGAGAGACAAGTTGTTACCATCGGGTCTCGCATGCATCTGAATCAGGTCCAACGCTGCCCTTTGTGTGTCACATCTGATTGCAAGAAGCTAAGATGTGACACTGCCCTTGTCAACACCTTTTATACAGTCTATGGTTGTACACTCATGTTCTTGGTGCATTGTGGGTAGTATACAGTATAGTAGTGGAGTGAGACAGCGGTTGACAGGTGTTAGCTGATTGACACAGATTAGCCATGAATCTGTGGTGTCATTCGTTGCACTTAATGTTGTAGTTTGCTATGTAACGTTCTTCTTACATATGTGTGACCTGCTCCGGGGGGGCATAAAAAACAGACCCCCTACAACCCGACCCGCACATTGTTACGAAAGTCTTTTGAGACTTATAAAACCTTTCAAATTGCAACACAGACCAGTAATAAAACACTCACACAAAACTGGAGGACATTGAAGGGAAAATGAGGAAATGTTGAAGTTCACAAGCTGCACAGAGGTGTTGTGTTGCACAAGTGCTGCAGCAGCAACCACACACACACACACACAAGTGCTTCACCCAAGTGGATCCTCACAACGGGGTCAACCTAACAGGAGGGGGGTCCCTCATATGGCTCACACACTTGGCACACCTCCAATGGACTGACACAATAGTAAAGGGAGAGAACACCAGCCCGTGTTGAACCCGGTTACCTCTGGGTAAAGAACTGTCCTTACACAGTCAGTCGGATTATTGTCATCAGATATTCACATGTATTTTTAATGCTCGGAGAACTTTATACAAGTTCCAACTTCCCCTGTGTTATGTACCCTTCCTACAATGACTTGATCAAAGCAGAAGATTTTCTTGTGCTGACAGTCTGTGTAAGTCCAAGGCCTAGACCGCAGTGTTCTGTATTCACAAGTTACAGAACATTTCAGATTACTTTGGCTTAAGAGCTGCGCCTGCTTGCTTTGTTGCTTGGACAAGTGAGAAAAAAAACCTGTTTTACTACTATTAAAGTCATTATCAGAAACTTTTCTTTTTTTTTTTTTATTTAAGCATCCATCACTTCTGAACCTCGGAGACTGATTAGTCGCTTCCCAAGGTCTTGCCGTCTTCCACCATCACTGATTATAATTTCCACTGTCTTATTGTGCATCCTTTTTTTTTTTTTTTGTGGGCCACGGGTGACACGGTTGGGTCTCGCTGGCCTCTTGACATTTAATTTGAGGTAATCAACAACTTGGCATGAATTTTTCCTCTGATTACTGGTGACTCCGTAAGCCGCCCAGGAAACCTGCCCGGGATGGCAGCTCGGTCCTGCCATGATGGAGGGCAATTTCTGTTGCTTTGATTGGGTATTTGTCATGTGGTAATTCCTAAATAGGAGGCATTAGTGATCTAGGTCAGAACCTAGTGGTAGCAGTAGGGCTGTCATTGACCACAGTTCAGTTAGACATATTTCTTAATTAGCCTCACTGTCTGCTCCCCTCAAAGTAATTAACTTGATCAGAAAAGACCTTGCCTGAAGTCGGAGAGGAGTCAGGGAAAAAGATGACTAACTACATTAAAAATTCTGAAATCATATGTTTATCCCAAGCTGTCAGCAATTAGTATGCATAGAGTGCGGTCTAATTTTAAATCCTCATGGATTACTCCCGGGGAAGTGATCTGGGAATGTGCTATCATAATTTATTTGGCTCAAGATGTGTGTTTTTTTTTCTTCCCCAGCTTGCAGAGCATTGTCGAACAGGTTTGTACTATAACAACAAATTCAAAGTGAACATGACACTTTGGCTCCTTCTTGTTTTTTTATTTCCTTTTCTGCACTCGCCACAGGTTTTCGGATATTTATTTGCATCTCACAGAGAGAGAGAGAAGAGAGGGAAGTAGATAGTGAGGTCAGAATCCATGGAGACTGAGAGATAAGACATCACATGATGGGCACTGTAATTGCATCCGAGACAACGAAGCACATTAAAAAATCCCCTCCCCTCCTCGCATGTTTTATTGCCTCATCCTCTCCCCCTTGATGGAATTATTACCCTATTTGTGCCAAGAGAGAGGAAGCCTGCAGAAACCATTCAGACACCAGCCCCATCCCAGAGGGGAGATAGACCCCTGTGATACGGATGTGCTCTGACACAGTGATAGAAACCTATAGTCATATCAGCGGGGAGAGGATTTAAAGCAGCGATGGTCTTCATTTCTCCGGCGTCCATCATCTCTCCATCTGTGGTCTTGAAGGTGTGATGCTGGGAGGAAAAGATACTGGCACAGCTGCCTATTATTATCAAGATATTATTCTCATATATTTGCCGTAAACATTTCATTGCCCAGCTGTTGTCTGTCCTACTTACTTGCATTTATCATCAGGGCGCGAAACAGAAACTCTCTCTCTTGTCTACATGGAGTTATAGTGCAGATTGTCAGGATTCTTCCTCCTTCCATCCCTCCTAATCTTCCCTATGGATCTGTAGGGCTTAAAGTCCATCTTTTCCAATTGGCTAATGATCTATTTTGAGCAGTTGGAAAATATCTGTCTCAGTTAGTTCTGCTGTTGAAAAGTTTGAGAGATGGCGCTGAGGGGAGTGCAAAATCAATAAGCCTATCAGAGAATGGCGACATGATATATGATGACCGGGGCAGCCGCTCGGCGAGGGGAGAGGAGAGATGCTCGGCGTAGCCGTGAAAAGATGAATACACGCTACTTAAAATATCATAAACTGTGCACAGTAAAAAACAAAACTTTTATCGGCAGTCGTCTCAGCCTCTCATTTTTCATGTTTTTCAAGTGCTCTTGAAATCTTGAAACCGTTTTTTTTTTCCCTCTTCGAGAGGCTGAAGAAGCTCTCCTATAATTAGGAAGACAAAAGCCCCAACAATCAATTGTGTGTCTTTTCCAAGTATCCTTGAGCAAGACACAGCAAGCTCCCCTCCCCAAAAATGTATTTAAGCCTCTCCAGGCAAAGAGAGTCAGCATTAGTCATCACATAAATTGTTCTCAGCTTCATTCTGACTCAGCTCTATTAGATAAATTTGCTGTCCCCTGTTACCTGAATCCATACAAAATGTCATCGCCATAATCCTTGATGAATATGCTTGAATTATACTTGCAATTACAGCGCTAATCTGAAAACATGTTCTCTATGGCAAGTTGGCGTTTTCATTCTTCTCCTATCCAGGATTTAGGGGTGTTATGGGAGCCATAGCATTGTCTGAGCATGCATGGTTAAATGAAGAAATAGATTTTGTTAATGAAAAATGCAACAGATGGTGGCTGTAAACCCAGTCCCTGCAGAGCATGAACATTTCCTGCAGAATGACGGAGAGCGGATTAAGGTCATTTTTGCCTGTTTTTTCAATTTATAAATTCATGCTCAGAGGGAAGAGAGAAAAAAAAAAAACTGGCATCCTGCCTCGACACTCTGGGAAATCCAAATGTCAATGTGCCTGTATTGGAAATGTGCAAATATTAGAACAAAAAACACAGTTTAGGAGCAGAACATTAAGGCAGCCGTCATCAGAAATAGAGGCGGACAAGGGGCCACCCAGACAGCCCAGAAGAGAGACTGTTGTTAATCAGCATAAAAACAAGACCTGATTTGTTCAGAGGTACTATTCTAAAAAACAAAGTAAGTGCCTTTTCATTTCCATGCCTGTGCACATTGCCAGAGTCGGGCTCCGTCTTCTTTCTTTTTAACCAATCATTGAAAAAAGAAAACTATTCATGCAAAATATGTCTTTCCTGCAGTGTCCTTGCAGAGTCTGCAGACTTGAGCCAGTGCGGTTTCAATGTCATTATTTGCATAGAACAATCTGACAAGCTGAAGACAATGGCCAATTTCCAGTGTACAAATTGCATTCCATTTTTCTCCCACTGCTAACTGAATTGAAATTTGAGTCTTTCCGTCTTCCCTGTCATGCCCTCTTCGCATCTCCGGCCTCAGTAACAGCCCTGTCCTTTAAGAAGAACCTTTTCTTCCTCCCCGTCAGAATATAATAACCCAGCTTGCGCTCACCAAATAGGAAGTGATCAAACAGCCCCCACCCCCCCACCCCTGTTAGTATGAGAGCACGCTGATGGTACAGCAAGCATGCAAAATGAAAGAGGAAGAGAAAGCAACATTTGCAGAATAGCAATTGAACAATCCATTTAAAGCGCCCACATGGCAACTCCCCAGCTAAAACACAAGCCAGTGGCCGTGACCGACGCCGGGGGGACGCGGAGCATTAAGTGTCACATATATGCGTTTGCAGCAGCACCACACACATAGCAGCATACGTCTGAAGAAGGTCAGTGATTGGGAAACAAAGCACCTTGGCTGCGTTGCTACTGCGGCGGCGGCGGCCGCCGCTGGAGCAACTCAAGCTCTTCACTTTCCCCGTAATCCTGCAGTGACAGAATACAGCTAATGACCAGCAGATGGATGTGACAGAATGAGGATGATATACAGGGGGAGTGAAAAACTGAGGGAAGATGAACTGTGTGAATTCCAGGAGCCGCAGCATCGCCGCTGATACCGCCGCGGGTACGCTTGTTTATCATTTTTGCAAAGTGGGCTGGAGGGTGGGGAGGTGGCTTGCAGTCGTTTAACCCCTTCCATCTGGGCTTTAACCCCAATATCCTTGTTGGTCTGAAAGTTTGTGCCAGCCTTGACACCGTCATTATCATCCATCATCATCACCATCATTTATAGTTCTACGCATCTGGTGTGTGCGGAACAAGTTGGCAATCTGGTGTTAAACACATAAACATTGTGCCAGAGGAAAGTTATGGCCCGAGCGTGATTTTCGATCACAAGCAAGATAAATTATGCACAGATTGTAATTGTAATTGGGAGAGTCGGTCTGACGCTGCCGCCTGCCTGCCGGGAACAGTAGAAACAAGATGTGACAAATGGAAGGAGTTGAAGGTGGAAAACGCTGCAATAAAAGGGAGGGATAAGAGATTAGAGGAGCGAAAAGAGAGAGAGAGAAAAGAGTTGCAGAGAGCAATAAGGGAAAGGATGCTCCCCCATTGGAATTCAGGACAGACTGAACACATCAGAGGAAGAAAAAGTAGAACAATGAGCCGCTGCATCCTTTTATTAGAGCCAAGAATGTCTAGAAATTTAAGACCACCATATTTTTAGAACCCCATCAACCTGGCCTTTATATAGCTCGATAAAATAGGCCTCCACGTTTCGTTGCAGATTGAGCTCGACTTATCTGTGGACTACCTGCTTTTGTGAGCGCTCACACTCAGGGGGGGGGGCGGGGGTGGGCGGGGGACGTTCAGGCAGAGAAAATGTATGGGCTACATCACCGAGTCTCATTTAGATTGATGGAAGCGGCTCAACCTGTCAGCGGCTCAGCCCGCGCATGCTTGTGTGCAAAGTGATCCAGATTACCTCGGGAAAACCTGGTGCGAAGCAATATGAGCGAGGGAAAGGAGAGAGAGACCCGACTGCCTGCGCTGTTTGTTTATGCACATCTGACGAGACAAACATGCGGGGAAGTGCGCGGTTTCCCCAAAAGGTTAAAAAGGCGGAGAAAGATCTCATAAAGAGAAACAAAGAAAGTGTATCAAGGCTTCCGCAGACGCACACATTCACCCCCGCGCCCCCGTTGCCGTTCTCCCAGGGGTGTTCGTTAATCACCCCTTTGGAATCTGTCAGCCTGTGGGTGGGCCCATTACCCTTCAACGCTAACACTTTTGTTGCCCTAGACAGTGCCGCTATTCACATCTTCCGCAGACGTTTCACCCCTCGCGTCTCTCGCACAATAACCACTTTATTAGAGCAGCATAAGAGATAATGAATAAATAAGCAATATGAAGAGGATTCCGGGATGTGAGGAAGCACGGTGACAGCTTGCGGAGTTCATTAAGACGAGACGCTGGGTGTCGTGCTGTGTTCAACATCAGGTGGCAGCCTCGTCCTCGGCGCTGCTGTCGGGACCCCTCCCACGTGTCACTCAAAGTCGCTGCGTCCTTTCTAGCTGGTGTGGTGGGAGATCCGGAGCGCACCGCCGAGAAGGGCAGGGCTCTTGTCAGTGGCGCTGTGAGGATCCAGATTCAAAGATACATAGCCGGAGAGATCAGTTGTGCTTTGATCTCAACTATTTTATTCAGGTTATACTCTGTGAAGAAATTATTTGGAATAGCATGCTGTCATCATTTGCTAACCGGCAAAAGCTTGTACAGCTAAGGAGAGGCCAGGCTCAGGAGGTCGAGTAGAGCCCCTCCAGAGAGCATGTCGAAGGGGCCTTGAGCAAGACACTGAACGTGTCCTCCAGATGTGTCGTCAGTGCGTGATGGACAACAAGAGTCTGTCGCTGAATTTTGTGTTCACTGCTACTCTTTGCAAAGAAGAAAGTCAAAGTCCAATATTAGCGGATTTGTGAGTTAGCTACAAGCACATCGAAGTTCAGAGTCATTAATACTCTCAGAGATCCTCCAGATCGGCTTAGGACATCTCCAATTGAGACCCAACAGAGACTCGGTCCACGGAGGGAAGTTGATTAAAGCCGGAAACACAGCACTGAATTTCCTACATTGCACGAGTCCAAGCAGTTCCTCAGTTGAAGTGACTATATGCTCTTTAACCATCTGCACAATGTGTAATTATAATCACTTGGAATTAGCAAGGTGCTCATGAGTTCAGAGTTTGTAAATCAGAGTAAACAGTAAAATAACCGATTAACATAATTCACCAATTCCTTAAATGGTCAATAAATAACATTTTACTTAGCAATTAGACTGCATCCTGTAGGGTGTTTACGGCAGGAGCCATCTGTTCTATCCAAAGGTGTCTGACCTTGGTGCATAAAGGTTGCAGATTTAACAGTTTTTACGAGCCAATCAAGAGCGGCGCCCCGCTTTGGTTCATATTTAGTTTTGATCATCGGAAATGAGCAGGTAATATCCTCATTAAGTCCCAAACCGAACTGTGTAAACGCCTCCGCGACTGCTGGTACATCACTCAGAGCAGCTGTCAATTATGATGTCACCTCCCATTTTTATAGCATCAAATAACTAATTAAAACCAAAACATCATCACATACATCAGAAATATATTATAAACTGCTGGGAAAAAATAATTTGGCCATCCACTAACACTGAGGGGGCGGAGCTTATGACATACACTGCAACCAGCCACCAGAGGGCGATCATCATTCTTTGCTTCAGTTTTTTTGAGCTCTTGTTTTTATGTTTCAAAGAGCTCAAATGTTTAAGATACTTGTACTCGACTACAGGTTGCTACATCAGGTTTTATCCTTTCTCTCCGCACTCTTCGCTCCTCCCTCGCTACGTGGTCACTCCACCCTGTTGGTCCTCTCCTTTGTCAGCACGGCCGGATCACTTCCCATCTTTCAGTGTAGAATAGAGACACACCTTCTATTACTAAAACTATCTAAGCCGATGAGGACTGTACACACATCTGGTGTGCTATTGTTGACAAAACTAAATGACTAATATATTTAATGTATAATCAGAGATATCTTGTTTAAATGTTGGTTTAAATTAGCTTTGCTTCTATCATCACTAACCACCAGTTGTTGCAGAGTCCTTCACTCTGCATGTGTTGTTTACAGCTTAATGAGTCTCACATTTCTTTTGCAGAAGCTCAGCTGGAAACAAAGTTTGCATTACCAGAATGTTGCGGTTGTAATCCCGAACGTGTCACCGTAACACCAGACTGGCTCCAGTTGATCATGAATCATGCGCTCGTTCACGGGCAGTTTCAGATTAACTCCAGTCAACAGTCACGACCGCTTTGTGTGTTGATTTGCTGGAGTCGCTAAACAATTCCAAAACTCTTGCCAATCTGGCAAGTTTGCCACATTTGAAGAGGAGATTAGAGGAGCTGTTGTTGTTGCTGTTGGCCTGTTGGGTTTTCTGCCTAGTTAGTATGTTTCAAATATATTCAGCAAATATCCCTGGAACGCAGAAACATTCATGTGCAGGACCACCAAGAGAACATTGGCCGTAATATGTTAGATCAGCGGCGGATTCAATGCAAATATATCAGATGGAGCAAAAATAAGCAATTACAGAGGGCACTCATGCCATAATAACTACCTGACTGAGGTTTGTGTTGTTTTACAAGCTCACAAAACACTCAGGAGTAGCACTCACAGCATGAATAATTAAGTAATCCGATGGTGTTAAAATCACCCCACTGCTGTCAATTTAAATATAAGAAAGTGTGCGGCGGCAGCGTTGCACCTGCCTTTTGTGAGGAAATGAATGAATGGGCGGGAACGGGGGTTAACAGAGGGAGGTCGCACTTGGTGAAACGAGAAATAAAGTGAGAAAAAACTTGCACGAGCCGGCAGAACAAACAGATGGCGCCGTAAACTCTGCAGTTTAATTAAAAACAGCTCTGCCTACTTGTAGATATAAATTCAGAGGAGAACACAGGCTATAACTTCCCTCTAACATGGCTCTCAAATTGAAATTTAAACTCTTACTCTTAATTAAAAACAAGAAAATGCTGTTTTTTCCTTTATGTAATGTTGCTTTTTTTTAAACCTCCTTTCTTTGCCTGATCCATCAGCCCTTATGTGCTCCCCTCTACCTGAGTGCAGGTACATTATCTTTATTGTAACTTAAGGTAATCGAAGGGAGGCAACAACAAGCGTGCTCCTCCACGGTAATAGTCGTCTCCATCACAAAAGCTCTTAGGGCTGAAAATGCACGGAGCTCGGGGTAATATGTTTGAATTACTTATGATTGGTTGCTTGGCTAATGGACAGCGACAACACCTTGCCAGGTAAAATCATGCAACCCCAAAAGAGATCCCCCTCTGGTTGCCCAGGGGTCACCTGTCCGGTCCTTTGACAACAGCATTTGATCAAAAGAGAAAAACACACATAAAAGGCCGTAATGTATGTGCTGCGGGGAATACAGGAATAATGTGTGATGTGATGGGAACAGACAAGGCATCATACACTGCGCGTGTTCTATCAAATAATCCTCTGTGCTGCAAATGTAGAGGAATTATTATGCTAATTTTTGGAGCAGAGCGATACAGTGCTTTGAAATTAAGACCGGGGTCAAGGCTGGACTTGTTCTGTATACATCAATTTCACCCCGAAGAAATGCATGTGAAGACGAAGCATGCGGCCCTAAGTGGCTTGATGAGGAGCTCTGCACACACTTCCGCACTTTATCTCACGTCCTGTCACTGCGTTTTACATTATCGCACCGCCCGGAAACACTGCGTGTTCTCTGCTAATAAAATGTGAAGATCGGGACTTGTTCTTTTTCAGAGAAAGGTGGGATACGGGCGATGAAGGTGTCACAGATACCGGAGAGGCTGCAGTGACCCTTGTGAGAGTGCACTCTTCTTTTTATAGCCTTATTACATTGCTGCCTATCACTCTCCTAATGCATATGTGGCGGCAGCAATTACTGCAAGAAAGTTGGAAAATAAAAGAAAATAATGGCAAAGATAAAAGCTGAGACACGGCGGTCTTCACGCTGGACGCTTTCCGGCTGCAGGACACCAGGAAGAATGGTGGTTCTTGGAAGTTGGTTTTAAGGCACCTTTTAATGCGGCATTGTCGTTTTTAAAATGAAAGTATGAGCTCGTTGTCACCTCAGGTAATAAAAGGCAGATTTTGCATCTGCATGAGACCCTTCAGTCCGTTAACTCCAATATGAGACGCAACCTTGTGAGTGACGTATGTAGGCCGATAACCTTTCCCTAAACCAGAATCATCTGTTTATTGTCCCTAACCTTAACCAGACCTCAGCTACAAGTGTTATTGAATATGGTTTTACGACGTGTTGCATAGTGTGTATGCAACTTTTTTAATGAGCTGGGATGATTTCATATCGAGGGAATTTAAACAGCAGTAGTGTCTGAAAATGGAGCGAAACATGGACAGTCATGCTACCAGCACATGGCTGAGATCACAGCATCCTCCACATGTTTGTTGTTGTATTTGAGTGCAGAAATGTGGTTGGTGCAGTGTAGTAACTGCCCCCGTACGTCAGTAGCAATGCCCGCTGTACAAACAGAAACCAGCCATTGGAGGTGCGTAACTGGAGAAACCTCCACCGTGGTTGGTCGTCTGGTTGAAAGACGTCTATAACCTCCGGAGTGCTTCATATTTTGTGATCCTGACAGGCTCAATCATAAAGGCAAGTCAATGAAATACGACGAGCCTCTGGAAAGACTTGTTATTGGTCCCCCCCCCCCCCCCCCC
>CAAKHC010015408.1:0-14421 GCA_901007825.1 Macroramphosus scolopax
TCTGTGTGTGTGTGTGTGTGTCTGTGACTGTCCACACTCAGACGGCCGCTGGGGTAATAATGAGAGAAGGACCTATTTCTCAGAGCAGGCATTTGAGCGTAAAGACGACACACACAAACACATGGCGCATGAACACCCGGCCACCCGTATGAAACAGGCAGTCGCACAAATACACACACATGGGGCAATGTGTGCACAGGGTACGGAGACGCATCCATAGGAAATGGAAATGGACACAAAAAAAAGAAACATTTTGGAATTCATCGAGGTAATTTCCACTTTGGGGAAGGAATCCGTTTGACTTCCCAGATCATAGTGCAAACACAAACAACACAGCAGATCTACAGCAGGTATTGTATAACACTAACAGAGCCCTGCTGAGCTGCTTGCAGCGCACTTCCACCGTGTTTGCTGTTTCTAACATCCTGCCTCGCAGATCCCCGTGACTGAGCCATGAATACTGCATGGCGTTCCTGAAAACACAGGGCCCTGTGGAACTAGCAGGCAAAGTGTGTGGGTTCCTCTGCAGGTCACTGTGCCAGAGTGTCTCTGCTCTATATTTACTCGACATGAACCTGACTATGTGTGGGTGTGTGTGTATGTTTATATAAGTGTGTATTTCTGTGTGTGTTGGGGTTGTGGTTGGCGTATGAGAGAGGAAACAATAAAAGAGTGTTTGTATGCAGAAAGATGTTTGTACGTAGAAGCGTGTGCATGCACATATTAATGTGCTCATCTGAAAACGCGTGTGTGTGTGTGCATTGACGAGTGGAGGCATACATGCATAGAAAGTGTTTACGTTTGCATGCACATGAAGGTGAGTGTACCTCCTATGTATGCACTTATAGATAGGATTATGGTTGTTTTATGTACCTGGGGATTCAGGTGTGTGTGTATGTGTGTGTGTGTGTCGGTGTTCGTCTGTGATGGAGGTGTTCTAACACTCTTTACCTCATAATGTCACATGTTCGCCTGCATGGACCAATGCTCAGACTGCATGGAGAATGTATTCAGTGTACCAGAAGAATCATGATGTCTCACACTGGGCAGGGGTGGGGGAAGGGTGTGTGTGTGTGTGTGTGTGAACAAAGATGACCAAACACTAGCTACAGACAATATGTGCACCACATTTCCCATTTCCTTGCTGTTCGGGGGGGCCGCAGCTCTTTCAGTGATAATAGCAGGGAATGCAGACAATGGCGAAGGTGATTCAATAAACAAAACAGATGCTTCATTCTGAAACAGAAATTACACACACAAGCATGTACACACACACACACTCACAATATTGGTGCACAATGAAAACCTCCTTTGCAGAACTTGACATATGGCGCGCACAATTTCCCTCTCAATTTCAGATCCAACTCTCACAGACGTCCTCGCACGCCGGCAAATTGCCACTCCCCCCACCGCCGCCACCCCCCGCACTTCTCTATCCACATCTCCCCATCTCTTCATCCCTCCCTCCCAATTCACTCCTCTTTCTGAAAGTCATCTGCTCACTAAGCAGTAAGCAACATCGCAGGCCGCTCGCAGAAATGAGAGTATACAAATGATTTGTGGCACAGGCGTCCCACTGGCGCCAGCCTAGATGACTGTGAGGAGGAGGGGGGAGGTTCAGGGTGTGGGGGGGGGGGATAATGTCACTTTCACCTTGTGTTTCTCTAGCAGGCCCATGATGATCATTTTTCCCCATTTTCATCGCAAATTTGTTTCGGGCAAGGGCTACCGAGGGAAGAGAGCGAGCAAGCGAGCATGAGGGAGAGATGGTGTTTGAGAGCAAGTCCCCTATGCTTTGTAGAGTGGAAGCAGAGAGAGAGAGGGTAAACAAGAGAGAAAAGGGAGGAGGGTATATATAAGGGGAGATGGAGCAAAGAGGAGAGAGGTGGGGGCGCATCTGCACAGTGACCTTTTTCTGATCCAATCTCACTGATGAATCCTAATGAAGGATTTAATAAAATCACAGTTTACAATCTGTCTCTGCATCAAAGCGTGCAATCCAATTCAAAACACAGGCCCATCTACATTTCCAATATTGTTGCAAACCCATCAACCCCACCAAGCCCTTCCCCGAAAAATAAGTGAGCACAAGAGAGAAAAATTGGCCAGGCTTGAGAGTGAGCGGCTGGCGCATTTGTTCCAGCTGTAGCCTAATGTCACAACTCGTCATATTCATTTGGCTCTCTAATGAGGCTAAAGTCAACAAGGTTCAGGATACATGAGTGGAATTGCTACTGCGGCTTACCGCTAAATGAACAGGAGAGGTGTAGAGGACAGAGAAAAAAGACACAAAGCACAAGATAGCGACAGAGAAGAGAACATAGCAAATCATTTCAAACTTGGAACAGGCCTGCAATGAGTTCACACACACACTTCATAAACTATAATATTGTACTGACATTCCCGTAAAATCCAAAGGGCACACCTGTTATACTGTCAGTAAGTTCTCAGTCTGCAGAGTAAACAGACAGATGGACAGATCAATACACCCGTTTGAATGTCTGTAAGTTGATGTAGTGTACTGAAGAGGAAAGAAACATGGACTCCAAAACTGTAAGACTCTGAAATACTTTGCAACAGTGACACCTGTTGGTCACAAGTTAGAATGACAACAACCAATCACAACAAACAACATCCAAGAAGAATGAAAGAAGAAAGAACAAACTAATAATTCTACCAATCAAACCTTTCTGTTGTCTCACTTTGGCTTGTCACGTCAACACCCGACTACTGGATGTTACCTTGTTTAAGAGTGTGAGTTTATATGATTTAGGAGAAAGGAGGATCTAATTACAGCTAGGTGCATTGTGGGAAATGTAGGATCAATCAATCAATCTTCATATCTTATAGAAAACACAAGATCAAATGCAACTCCAAGTGATGAATATAAAAGAGGTAAAATAGCAATTAAATGAAAATAGGGTTTGAAATAATGGATATAATAAAAGTAATAGAATAAATATAAAAAAGAAATTCAAAAACTAAGATGAATGCAGTAAAACTAAATCCCACCATGTAAGAGCTCGGCTACGTTTACCCTCAAAGACGTCCAGATGGTTGATTTGTTTTTGGAGCTTGACCCAATAGAGACTAGAGCTCAGGGTATGTTGGTCTTTGCCATTATGTTTTATATAATGTGAGTTTACTGTTAAAGAAAACAGAGCACGAGGCAAATAAAAGAAAAACAAAAGGTCAAATAAATACAGCACATCTAGAACTAAAGGTAAAACTTCTGCGCCTCGAAAACAGGAAATAAGAAAGTTGGAGAGCAAACACGTTCACACAGGAGGCGTTTTATTAAGTACACCTTGATAAAGTAATGCCGTATAATACATTTGAATGTTCATTTTGGAGGCAGTAGTTTGTGCTGTACTGAGGGGAGTCTATTCAATTATATTCTTCAGTATTCTTCTAGGCTTCTGTGTTTCATAAAAAGGAGAAATACTTGGCTGTCCAGGTCGAGGAATGAAGCTTAAAATTCCTCATTTTATCATACATACTACAATTTCTGCACCAATTGACATCCCAGCAGCTATGAAGCAGCATCGGAAACGTTGCTGATGAGCCAAACGGTCCCGAGGTTTCTCTCTCCAGATCTAAAATGGGAAATTAAACCTGCACCAGATCCTTCACCAAGGCAACAATGAAATAACCAAGCTCATAACATTTCACCATTATGATATATTATTGGCTCCTACAGTGATATCCCCCCCCACCCCTCAACAGGAGGAGTGAACTTACAGTTGAAATATATTGTGTTTATTGGTAAAAGACAGTCAAAGCTTGGTTCTCTGGTTGAAAATGTGCACCATCCTGCTGCCCCCACCAGGGTTTGCCTGCTACATCTGCATAACTTAACTCCATCTGCACTGTATCCACATGAATGGAATCAAAGCCATACGAGCAATGAAACGTATGGATCAGCGGTATCTCTAAGGAATAGGTGAATTGATTGGATATAAGATGTAATGCCTGACTGCTGCCCGCATCTCAACAGCTGTAATTTCTCTCTGATTAGACTTCAGATTGCAATTACTTTCTGTATCGACAACACGCGTTAATGAGAATGTTTGTGCCAGAACCCCAATCTACATGAACGGCACTGTGCTTGGTTTAATATGAAAATCTGCCCGTGTGGCTCCAGAAGGCCCGAGTTGATCAGTGTGGAGCGGCAGCTGTGCTACAAATCAGAGCCCATTTACTGGTGACAGAGTCATTAAAGCCTGCTCATCTCATAAAACACAATGCACATGGTCAAATACCATTCACTCCTTTCATGCTCATAACTCAGTCCACTGGGCACACACACACGCACACTCACACAAGCCAACACACAAAGCGGCGCATGCACACACACACCCTCACAGATGCACATACAAATGCACACAATCTCTCCCAATGCTAAATTGAGTGTGTGAATGGAGGTAGTAAAGGGAGTATAGGGATCGGGTTTCTTTGTGAATCTGAAATAAGTGGGGTGATAATGACGGAGAAGTAGAGATGGATATTTGGTCAAAGCACTTTGTTCTATTCTCCTCCTCTCTGACTCAGTACTGCACAATCCACCAAATATAAAACATGTACATCTACTGCATGGAGGAAATACCATGCAGTCTCATACAGAACTATTCTGCCACACTTATTCTTCCTCTCCTCTCTACGCTCTGTTCTTGTGTTTCATCTCATATGATCTTCAAGGCTTTAGTTACTTTCCGGGTTGTAAAAGTGTGTGTTTTGAAAGGTGCACTCCTTTACTGAGAAATGAGGAAACGCTAACTTCCCTTATACGAGCCAGTGGCGAAGCTCTCAATATACCAAGTGATTTAGATTCCCACCTAGAGAGTCACAGAAAGAACGTGTTTGCAGATGCAAACAACCAAAAGCAGTTTGCTGTGTAGGGTGGCGATGATCGCGGCAGGGGCCGTCCTGCTCCCTGTGACATTCTTCATTACTGTTTGTGTTGAACCGGCATGACCTGCTAAGAATCAGCACTACGTGGAATCATCCCGTTTGACTGCAAGCATGCAACAAAGGAGCATGTCAGTTCACTGGGATCAGTTTGGGCTACTTTTCAGGGGGAGGAGGAACCAGTGGAGGCAGGACACTGGTTGGACACTAAGTTTTTTAAGTCTGGGCTTAGACTCAGAGATGGTTAAAGAGCACAGACAACCGGGGGGGAACTCGGTGTTGAGCTGCACAACAGTGACACACGTTGGCCTCTTGACGTACAAGGTGGTGCCACAAGATAGGAGGAACCGGTTTACATAAAGCACCTTTATACTGGGAGACCAAAGTAGAATGAACATCAGTTCACTTTGACCCAGAAATCAAGACCTCTAAAGTGTCAACAATTTTAACAATTTCTTTTCATGCTGCATACAGAATTATGGAATTACTGAATATACGATTGTTTCTAGAAAGGAAACATTTATGATGAGTACAAATACAAAAAGATGTTTCTTTAGCTTGTTTTGTCACCTGCAGTAATGCTGAAGGAGCGAGTGGGTCGACCCTCCTCTGCACAGGTTTACACCCCATTAGAGGTTCTATCTGAGGATTAATGTGCCACCGGCCGGCACTGGGGTGTCAAATGCTGCTAACCTCAACCTCAATCTGCGGTCAGCTGCAGACACCTAGAAGGTCGTCAGCCATGTGTGAGCTCACAGCAACACCTGGGCTGAGTCAGTGCAGTGGTACAGTATGGAGACAAATCAGTGGTATCAGTGGTGACCAACGAGTATTTCACTAGTAGTGAAACAATTATTACATAAACAAATACTATTTAAATCTACCAGGTGGAGTAGTAACAACGCTACGGATGCTATGGAGGAATGTTTTTGTGGGCGTGTCACAGATGTCTATAAACAGATTCCGCATATCAAAGCAGAATTTGTTAATTTCTCTGGATTTATATATTAGTTATGAAACAATCAGGTCATAGATGACGTCTCACATCTCAAGTTGCAAATCAGACCGTAGATTATAACCACTAAAGGAAGAGGAAGACATGCTAGATAACTAACTAACGAACAGCAGAATAAAACGTCACCAAAGCTGACAACACAGAGATGTGTTGACAATATAATCTGAACAGGAGCTGCAGCCAGAAACACACATAATATTTAGACAAAGAGAGCTGCACAGTTTTTACACGCTGTGCAGGGAGGTGTGCGTAGCATTGCGTGTGCAAAACAAGGGTCCCACTCGTTACGGCTTCACATGACACATGTAGGAATCAGATATACGCTTCTATAATAACACAGTGATACGTGAGGGTGAAAAGGTACAGAGGCCCTCAAGGGCCATGCTTTCATAACATTTCTTTTCCTGAGATGACAACTTGTTTTTTTCTTCTTCTTTCATGTAATTCACATTTTTAAAGTCTTCCACACATGACATCTCGATCACATGGGCATTTCTTCGCAGTGGCATCATCTTCTTACCTTTCTCAGAGAATTCCTGATCCTTCATGGCCTGGTCACAGTCAAAGCACGTGAGCACAGCAACTGATGATCCACTGACCTTAAGATGAAGAGTTCGGCTGTACATCACCATGCACCTGAAGGGGATCACCAGAGTGCAGAAATTAAAACACATTTCATTATGAGTTTTAGTGGAGAAATTACTTTGGTTTTATGTGTACCAACAAAACAGTGTTAAAAATGAATGTTAAAATGTTAAAACAAACTACATGACTTGCAAAGAGTCATGTTGTATAAAGTTTAGGTGACGTGAAGAAAAAACATACCTTTCCTCATCTCCTACTTCAAAGTTAACGTCTAACTTCTCTTGAGATATTGTCGGTGTTAACTCCTCGATGTGTC
Organism: Macroramphosus scolopax; assembly: GCA_901007825.1. Taxonomy (NCBI): domain Eukaryota; kingdom Metazoa; phylum Chordata; class Actinopteri; order Syngnathiformes; family Centriscidae; genus Macroramphosus; species Macroramphosus scolopax. The sequence continues at coordinate 6,825 of CAAKHC010015408.1, forward strand.
TCTAAAGTTTTAAAATAACTGAAGAGGGTCACAGAGGATGAAGTTCCTCTTTTAAAAAAAAAAATCTGTGGGAGTGGTGTTGTTGCCACTTCAGGAAAATAAGTCACAAAGCTGTCCTTTCAGGAGTGAAAGGGTGAGCAAAACAAGGGGGTCACACAAACCAAAATATAGCTGGGGGCTTGAAATCCACAGAGCATGTGCCATGGAAAAACACATTCAACTTTTATTTTGAAAAACCTGTTCTCTTCAGTGTGCTCTACAGGAATATAAATAGAACTGAATATAATGAAGTTCCAGGGAATACATCAGAAATATCTGAAAGAAGCTGATTAACAGACGCGGCGGTCTGGCAGGAAAAAGTTCAGAGTAAGTGCAGAGTTGTTCAGCAAAATGTTGAGCCCCAAGCGACTCCAGTGCTCCCACACACAGCTCCCCATTGTCCTGCCTTGTGACTGTATCTGTGGCTCTCCTCTCGGCCGTTCACACTACTGTTGTCAGTGAGCTGGCCACTCCAAAAGCAATGCACAGTCACAAGACGTGCTTGAGGCAAAGTTTGAAATCTCTCTCTCTCTCTCTCTCTCTCTCTCTCTCTCTCTCTCTCTCTCTCTCTTGCACTAAAAAAAATCATTACAAAGGATAAAATGTGTGAATGGAGTTCTTCATCCTGAGATTCACGTGCGTTCCCAGCCAGTGAAAACACTACAGAAGACCGTAAACAGATCAGCGAGTAACCCAAATATAAACTCTCACCTGGATTTTGTCAGTTGAGGTTCGTTGGACACTGATGGAGGTGAAGACAGGCGGGGAGATGCAGTGATTTCCCTAAACAAACATGCACAGGAGAGCACCTGCGATGTGAATTCAGGCTGTCACGTAAAACAAATCTAACTCAAGTTCACAAAACCTCTATTTGCCTGCATTTGAATAGGACTCACGGACGTCCCAATGTTCCCCGTGAGTCCTTGGATGAATGAAGTATGATGAAGCAAATAAAAAAACTAGTTTCAAAAACGAACGACAAGCCAGTTGGTTTCAGTTCTGACTTCACAGTATTGAGGCAAACAACGGTTGCTTTATTCTCTGCTGATAGTTGTCTAAGCAGCATCTATGGAAGGCTCACTTTTCAAACATTTACAGTAAACAGGAGGTGGTTCAACTGGTTTCATTTGAGTCTGCAGCTGAAAGTCTGCCCTCGTGTGGACAGAGGGGCTACATGCAACATGTGGGTGGAAAAAGAGAAGCATCTAATCAGATAAGGAGTCGAAATGTAGAGGAAGTATTATGATTTGAGGTTAATATTTTTCTATACCATGTTATAAATAACGAGTGTTGTTACAGAACATCTGCAACATCATTTCTTAATTTCCCTTTGTTTTTCTTTCCTAACAGCCGGGTCTACATCATCACTCTCTCCGGGTAATATGCAATAAATGATTGGTATATCACCTCATATGCAAAGTTTCTTTCAATAAGAGCTTTCGGAGGAGGTCAGGGGTCAGCTACACAACAGCACATTTGAGGTGTCACACCAGAATCTGTAACCCATCCCAGTCTGAGAGGACTACACGAACAAAAAACCTCCTACTTCACATATCTCTTGTGATTTGTAATCGATCAGTGAAACTGTTTTGATAACCAATTATTCGTATGATAGTAAATTGCAGCATCTTTTGGGGTTAAGACTATTAGTCAGGAAGACATTTTTGAAGACGTCATCTCTCGCTCGAGGAGACGGAAGCTGGTATTTGTTTTATATTATGGTTACTGTTAAATAGTTGCAGCCTTAGTGGGCAATAGTAGGCAGCTGTAGGACGTTGTTACGGCAGCTTATTACGGAGCTTTGCGTCTGATCACAACAAGCTGCCCCCCAGCTGCCCGGCCTCGATCCCCAACGTCTTTCTCATATCTGTGTGATGATCAGCTGGCGTCGCTCCATCGGCTCCTCCAATTGGTCACTTCCACTGCACCTGTTCCCCCCTCGCGCCAATCACACGCTCTGTTCCGTATGCTCCAAGATGGCGGCTTCCAGTGCTCAGTATCACACATCATCGCAGTTGAAAGTGAAATAGATTTGTCCACCGGCAGTTTCAGCCCAGGGGCAGCCGAGCGAGCCCGAGCTGTCACCGGTGAGACACGGAAACGGTTCCCCCCATGGTTAGTCGGTGAGAGGAGCCGGTCTCTGTGTCGGCCTGACGGGGGTTGTCTTATTCGAGAATGGCCACCGAGAGCAGGATCAATTTCTGGAGGAGAAACGCAAAGGTACCCGGAAGGTGGGTTTTCTTCGATCTCTCTTTCTTAACGAAGCACATTACTTCAGTAACTTTCACACGGATGTTGTGTAAATATTAGCAACCAACTATTGTAACGTTAGCTTGTGTCAACTCATCATGAAAAATATTATTAGCTTAAAATGTAATGTTAGCTGTCCAATGTTAATGTCGCTGCAAAGACCTCTTATCATCCGTCGGCCTGTTGTGACGTTAAATTAATTAAATAAAGATTAAGATTTCCCAGGCCAATACACCTCCTTCTTTCAGTGTGTGTCTTCATACAGTCCTCCAGCTGTGCGTGACAGATAGACAGTTCTTCCGGTTGTATGAGGCAGAGAGACAGTCCTCCAGCTGTATGAGACAGGGAGACAGTCCTCCAGCTGTGAGAGACAGAGACAGTCCTCCAGCTGTGAAAGACCGAGACAGTCCTCCAGCTGTGAAAGACATTCCTTTGGTGGTGGAGAGACAGGCTGCTGCTGAGAGCTAGTGGCAGGAAACGGGCTGTTGTAGAAAAACAGTGGCAGTAGAAAGACTGTTGCTGAGAGACGGTGGCCACCAGGAGACAGGCTGTTGCTGAGACAGTGGCCACTAGACTCGCTACTGCTGAGACAGTGGCTGCCAGGAGACAGGCTGTTGCTGATACACAGTGGCCACTAGAGACTGGCTGCTGCTGAGACAGTTGCCACTAGAGATGCTGAGACAGTTGTCACTGGAGACTGGCTGCTGCTGAGACAGTGGCCACTAGAGACTGGCTGCTGCTGAGACAGTGGTCGCCAGGAGACAGGCTGTTGCTGAGAGACAGTGGCTGCCAGGAGACAGGCTGTCGTTGAGAGACAATGGCTGCTAGGAGACAGGCTGTCGTTGAGAGACAGGACATTGACGAAGCCTCGGCTGTCATTGTGTTGTCACTGCTGTTTCAGATCTGTTGTTTGGTCCCTTCTGAGTGGCTTTCTGTGAGATTAATGTGGAAGTTCAGTGAGAAACCTCCTTTTTTTAGTGGTAGATTTCTCACTGATGAACAGCTTCCCCTCAAAGTCGGTTTACTTTTGGTCTACAACCGGAACGCTTGATTGTTCCTGCAACATAAATCAATTGACAGAAAAAGATGATAATTAGCGGCTTCATTTACAATGAATGATGCTGATTGCAGCTTCTGCTTTTCTTTATCATGGATCATCATGTTAAATGGAATTTTATGTCATGATAACAGTATTCTTCCATACAGTTTTCAATTCTGTAACGTTCACAACAAAATATTTTTTGATATAATAATAACCATACTGTACTTTATCATAACACATAATTTTCTTTTTTTTATTTGGAACCTCCTTACAAACTCAAACAGTGCAGAACAAGTTCTTCTCCCTCTCCTTGGGTTGGTTTGGATGCCTCCTCTTGCTCTGTATTTACAATAATTCATAAAACCTCCATGCCTGGCTAAATCTTGCGTGAGACAGTAGCTCCCTCAGGCAAGTAGGTCTATCTGGAGACACACATGACTACAGGACACACCTAGTAAAGACACACCCTGTTTACAGAGCCGCCATCCTGAACTCTGTCAACTTCCAAAACTATTTCTACTACTATGGTTTAGAGTGTCTCAACACTATGTTTAAGGTTTGGGTCGGTTTAGGCACAAAAGCAGATTGTTGGCTTTAAGGAAAGATCCTTTGTTTGGGTTAAAATACAGATGTTTGGATTAAAGTTACTACTTCCTTCCGGTTAAGGGATGAGAGCTTCCCTCCTGCTGATCAAATCAGCAGCCGGCTACGAACTACCTCCAGGAGGTTATCTTAAAGAATGTGTCATGTCTCAAGATGCATGTGTTGTGCAGATACTCTCTTCTCCCGATGGGAACGATATCACCAAGGGGAATTTCCACCAGCACTTTAACTGAATAGTTAATTAAATTTCTTGTGGACTTATTGTCAAATAAAACAAAATGTAATACATCACCTTGTTCTGTATAATAACTTATTGTATCCATGTCAGTAAAACCTCTGGCTTGCAGGTATTCTCCCTCTGTCTTTACTTCTATTCTCTTCTTCATGCTCACGCATGATGGTTAGCGGAAAATGTAAACTCGTCAAGATTCGTAGATAAGGCATAGCTTTAAAGGACGTGCTGTCCTGCCATGGCAGAGAGAAGAGAAGGGGGCCGGTGTGTTTGGGAAATCTGAGGAGAGACGATCTCTAAGGACAGGGTGGTGTTGTCTTTGTCAGACGTGCACACACACACACACACTGATCTCTGTCAAACTGATTTGGGTGGAGATGCTGGGAACTCAAACATATGTTTGAACAGGAAAACCAGCAGCTCGTCTTGCTGCTTTCTCTCCAGACGCTGATGAAACAAGTCTGGTAAACAAGAGACTTTCTGGCAGTGTCAGATAGTCAGGGCACCCAGTTATCAGCCATCGGGCTTACTGTCAGTGTATTTATGTAAATGACACAATTTTGACAAAATCCACATATTCCAAGTGCCATGTGTTGCTCACACAAACGACCTCTCTGAATTTTAGTGCTTATCATGTTTGACCCACTGACGGCATTTTGGATAATTGGTTATATGAAACCGTGAGAGTGAGCTTGTGATGTTCTTATTTGTACTTAGGCTGATGATGTCTTTCATTTGAACACAGCCTCCGTTGATGTGATGAAGTGACATCGGAAATGATGTAGATATTCTGATGCGTTTCTTTTGTTAGTTCAGCAGCAAAGTCATGCTGGTAACACGGAAGGCGTGATGACACACGGACAGTCAACATCTGCAAGACATTTAGATAAATGTTGATATTAGAGTTAGTTTTGGACGATTACCACGGAGTTATAAAATAAAATCTAAAATATGTTTATAGAATTGATGACCGATGTTGCTTCGTTATTCCTTTTGGAGGGGGCAAAACTGGTTCCCTCGATCATATCTAGCCCCGCCCACGGGCCGTAGCAACCAAGTCTAATGCGTCCAGATGAGTCGGGGGATTCGATGAGTCTGCACCAACAGTCATCTTTCTGTCCAAAGTCTCTTTCTTCTGGTGAAAAAAACATCTCCAAAGTTCAAAAGGTTTATTACAAGACGGCTGCTAATAACAGATTAATACATTAGTTACAACAGGCCCTTGACAGCAGGCATTACTGAACCCAGTCTGTTTTTTGAAAAAGATGGAATATAACCTCCTTTTGATGAAGTAGTCCCCTCTGGTAACCGGGTTGCTGCTCTGGGCTTCTTATTAAGGAAAAAAGATAAGGAAGTGTTGTCGTCGGCACTCTGTGCAGCATGTTGCTGACCCAGATGACCTCCTACAGTACGGCTCTTGACTTTGTCGTCGCAGAGTTGGATGGAGGCTCAGCTTTAAGAATCTTGCATCCGCTGAACATAATGCACACCACAGGGTAGTGAGGAATGCTGGAGCTATGCAAGCTGTCTCTTAGGTCTGTTCATGCACAGTAAGAAGGGCACAACCTACACAAGGGAGGGAGATATACTGTGTTTACTGGCAGAGAGAGCTGAGCTGTCATTCGTCAGTGGAAGGTTGAAGCTCTATCTCCAACTCTGCATGTGCATCGTCATAAATTTCATGTCCAGCTGAAGCGCTGCTCTGTCCTCCCTGAACAGATTATAAGGTATTCAGCGAGATCTGAAATAAATACATGGTTATTCCAATAATCATTCAAGAGAGCAACTTTTTCTATCGTAGATTTTATACGTTTCCTTCCTTTGTGTTGTGAAAATGTCCTGCTTTTCCTGATAGTAAACTGACATATCTTTTGGGTTCTGGACTGTTGGTCAGACAAGACAGGCAATGCTAGCTTGTCCTTTAGTAACATATCTCAGCTTTATCTGAGAATATTAGATTTCATCATGACTACGAGAAGGAAGAACACAGGCAAGGACAGGTGTCTGCCAACTTTACCTGACTGGCTTGAACAAACACCGGGAAGCTGTATGCTGTCTTTGTGCACAGAGGTGACATCATTTCACATGTCATCTTCTACAGTGTACAACCTGTATACGGAGCACAGCATCCACCTCTCGACCCGCGACTGCGGCGCACGTAAGTGCTGATCACCAGCAGGAGTGCATGCCGCCGTGTCATCACCATGGATTCATTTTATTTGTCTTCAATGAGGTTTATTTTGCAGTTGATTATGTTCCTGCTTCCGGTTTGATCACGTTCACCACTGTTCCAAAGGATGAACATATACATTCTTCATCCTCTTTTATTGGTCTCTGTCTGTTTGTTTTTGTGCTTTTTTTGTTTATTTGTTGTTGTTTTTTTTCCTTTTTGGCAGTACCATCTCATTGTGTTCTATGTATATTAACTACCATTGCAAAGACCATCCAACTCTTAGCTTCTCTTCTTTTCCATCTGTTTGATCTCTCCAACTGTCCATGTGCAGGTACCCCAAAGACACAAAGCTCAAGTTCAACAATCCCAAATCTAAAAAGGCGTCTAGTTTCCACGAGTTTGCGCGCAGCACCAACGATGCCTGGGACATTGACGATGAGGAGGACGAGGATTTCCTCGGGACCCCCACCCACTCTTCATCGCTGCCATCGGGCCCGCACTCCACATCTACACAGAACCAGGTAGCTACCAGACATCAAGCTTGGGATTTTTAAACATTTGGTATAAAACATTGAGTGTGACATGGTTTCACTGTTATTTTATTATTACACTTTAAACTGGTAACGTCTTATATTTGAACAAAGTCCCTGTTTTGAGGTTAAAGTAGATCTAAAGTAGAGTCTGATGTGTTCCTTGTTGATTCAGCAGCAAAACCATGCTGGTGACACAGAAGGAAAGATGTCACATAGACCGGCGACGCCGACGACAGACAGTCCAAACCTGCAGGACATGCAGGAGGAGGACACCGAGGGGGAGCTTGTCAACGGCAAGGTTGTCAAGTCTAACAGCGAGGCCCACCTCAGCACGCCCTCAGGTACGTGGCTTAGATGCTACAGCAGTTCATTGGACATTAATAACTAGTGATCAGCTTATCAGGTGATTCATGGTGGAGATAATTCCAGACTTTGTGTGGAGGGACCTCACACTTCAGTTAGAGTTAGTGGGATTACAAGAGGCCTTGTAGCCTGAGCCTGCCAAGATACTAAAATGTGTCCTTAAATGCACGACTACATCATAAAATAGATTTTATCCCCACCTAATACAGGCATGTGCATTCAGTGATACAAACACATGACTCAGGCATGGATTATGAAGTCGTTAAAAAAAACAAAACACTTGTACTTGGGGAGAGATTGTGAAGGTAATCACTGGTCAATTAATAGAAATAATCTCGATATGTTTAGATTTCTACTTCGAA
>CAAKHC010015411.1:0-10355 GCA_901007825.1 Macroramphosus scolopax
CGCTAACAGGTATAGAGCTACAAATCCTGCATCGCTAACAGGTAAAGAGCTACAAATCCCCTACTGCTAACAGGTGTAGAACTACAAATCCCCCTCCACTAACAGGTACAGAACTACAAATCCCCCATCCCTAAGGGGTGTAGAGCTACAAATCCCCCACCACTAATGGGTATAGAGCTACTAATCCTGCATCGCTAACACGTATAGAGCTACAAGTCCCCCACTGCTAACAGGTATAGAGCTACAAATCCATCGCTAACAGGTAAAGAGCTACAAATCCCCTACTGCTAACAGGTATAGAACTACAAATCCCCCTCCACTAACAGGTATAGAACTACAAATCCCCCATCCCTAACGGGTGTAGAGCTACAACTCCCCCACCACTAATGGGTATAGAGCTACAAATCCCTCACCGCTAATGGGTAAAGAACTACAAATCCGCCACCAATAACGGGTATAGAACTACAAATCCCCCACTGCCACTGCTAACAGGGTACGTGCGTGCATGCGTTGATAAATTAATTAATGTTGGAGCATGGGTCTGTGGTCTAAATTGTGTCAGTTGTGTCAATGGTTTAAGAACCATTGCTTGACATCGACCTTCCTCCATCGTGTGTAGGAAGTAGCTGTAGATTTCGGACAAACCCACTACATCTGTAGCAGAAACTATATCCCCCAGAATGCTGTGCTGTCATCCCGCAGGAGTTTGGAGACAATATTTGAGGAACCTCGGGAGAAGAACGGAGTGCTGCTCCTGATTGGCCAGCAGAGGAGGCGCAGGCTCCTCCTGTTCCCTGACTTCACTCAGCCCAGGAAGAGGAAAAGGCAACAAGGCAAGCTGGAAAATGTAGTCCACCGATAGACGTCGTCTGACATCTTTATTATTCAATGTGCTCCCTTTTGTGTTTTTATATGTAATGTATTTAATGAGCCCACCTGAGCAGCTATATTATCATTATCATGATCTGGTTTCAGAGTCCCCTCAAACATCAGGTCCCATCATGGCCAGGTCCCATCAGGGCTAGGTCCCATCAGTTTCAGGTTCCATCGGTTTCAGGTCCCATCGGTTTGAGGTTCCATCGGGGCCAGGGCCCATCGGTTTCAGGTCACATTGGGGCCAGGTCCTGTCAGTTTCAGGTCCCAGCAGTTCCCATTACGTTAATTTTCCATTGCGCACCTTTAGAGTCCAACAGGTGTCAGTGAATCTTAGCTCCCTTAAGTTGTAACTTGACTCTGTGGTTGACATCCTTGTTTTGTACCTTGTGGGACATCCGCACAATCCACTACAGCCCAGGAAAGTCCATGATAGTCCATTTCAGTCCAGCACGCTCCACAACATTCCAGCACAGTCCAGTACAGGCCAGTACAGCCTGCTCACCAGACCGTCTAAGTAAATCACTTTATCTTGCAACTTAAGGTTAGGCGCAGCAATGCATGACGGTCTTTGTCTGTTTTAGTGATGGGACTTCCTGTTGCCATGGTGCCCAGGAAACGGGTGGCTGCCAGGCGACAATATCATGGCCAAGGTGCTGATGGTGACGAAGCGGACCTGGACGTGATGCTGGTGGAGCGACTCAGCGCCCTTGAAGATTTCCTGATACGGCAGGGCCTAGATGCGTGAACTGTGACATCAGTTCCTTTCCGAAGGCCAAATATTATAAAAGCTGCTAGCATACCCGCTACTTCTACATTATCATGGCAGCGCCAGCAGGGTGGTATATATATATATATATATATATATATATATATATATATATGATTTAGTTTTCTTTTTGTCGTTGCTGTTTTTTACAGTGGATCCTTCTTGGAAATGTGAATTTAATGAAATATTTAAGTTTTTTACTTTTGACCTCTGCCTGTTGGGAGGCCTCGCCCACAGGGTGTCGGGAGGCTCCACCTACAGCAGGACAGTATTTGGTGTTTATTTTAGTAGTACTACAGTACACTCAAGTAACTCTCAGTACTGCAGGAAACTCACTACTGCAGGAGTACTGCAGTTGCTGGGAAAGTTTTTCATATAAAATGTGTCTATTTTTGGAACAAATAAATTCAATTTGTGTTGACAAGTCTGTTTGAATACATAATATGTTTAAATACATTTAACAGTAGATTTGTGGGCGTAACAAGCCCTGGTATTGCTATTAAATACATATTCTTGCGACTGACAGGAGAATAGGGTGCGTCCCGGAAAGAGATTAGGTGCAGTCAAACATAAATAATTATAATAATCAAGGTGTGTGATTTATAATAAAGTTTTTCATTTCAATTATATTCTGCAGGGACTGGGTCAAGGCCCCTCTGATTTGCTTTTTGTTGTCCACTTTCAAACGTTGTAGTTTTACTGCTGTGGACTGACGTCAATAATATGAGCCGTCGCACATTGCGTACCCTCGGGTCAGTTCGCTTTCATTCAGCCCGGTTGCTTCCTGCGTCCTTCAGAGTTGTCATTCACATGTTTCCTTGATCTCACGTCGTAGGAGGTAACGGGACGGAACGCAGCCCGCGTCCCGATTAAACAACATTGGAGCTGGCAGCTTCTTGACTGACCAATCAGGTGATTACATGACAGTTCAGCCAATCAGTGAAATGGAACCTTGTTGCAATCTGGCGCTCGACGCCTGCGTTACTTCCGCACAGACACAAAATGGCGTTGGCTTTGCGGAGGGTGAACGGCGGAGTGACAGTGAAAATCACCTGCAGGTATTTTCTCTACGTCAGTTTTTCTTCTGAAAACATGGAACGTCACACCTGGACACGATGGACGTCCGTGTTAACTGTGGGGGGTGGGGGACGACCGAACGGTTCAACGCTTAAATTAAATAATGATTCTCTCGTGTCTCCTTTCCTGGCGGCGCGTTTAATATGACGTCAGACAGGCGCTCCGTTTGTAATCATTGACTAAGATTTCTGTTCAAATGTTTTTATCTTGTATGTTGTTGAGGGTCTGTTCTACATCCGGTTTGTGTGTCGGCCAGTTGCTGTAAAAAGTTAATTTATTTACATGAACGTTGTGCTCTCACTCCATTTCTGTGTTGATCTTTTAGAATCAGAAAAAAAGGTTTTATTGTCAAGTGAAGTTTTTCACAATATAAGGAGATGTCCGGATATATTAGTGCTTTAAATTAACATCTGACAGGAAGTAACATAAATATGAACAAACAAAAAGACAAGTAAAAATAAAAACAAGTACTAACAGTGGGGTCCTGAGTCTTACTGATGGGCAGAAGGCAAGAAACTGCTTTGGACTTCAGCCTCCTGCCAGAGGGGAGGGCTTGAAATACTCTGTTCCCCAGGCAGGAGGGGTCAACCATAATCTTAAAGACGCGCCTCTGAGTCCTGGATACATGCATGTCAGGCGTACAGGTCCTGGCAGGATGTGAGGATGGACTCGATGATGGCTGTGTAGAACTGCTCCACCATCTGCGCTAGAAACCTCTGTTGAGTTTATAGGACTCCAGACAGTCAATCTCCCAGTTGAAGGCATAGCCACTAGATCTGAGTCCAATGAGTGTGGTGTCATCCATTAGCTTTGTGTCTAACAAGCAAACACTCTCGGCCCCAAACACTGGGGCCCACAGTGTTCATCTTGACATTGTCTTTATCTCAGATTTCCTGCTCTGAGCTGCAGCCAGCGGCGATGTCTGAACACTGGTGAGTCACTCTTCCTTTTCCCCACTTCCTCCACTCTTCCTTTTAAAGTCGACGCCTCTGACAGAAGCTGCTCCTGAAATGTGACATCGCTGGTGTTTCTGGATCATTTAGAACTCTTTGTCTTTAGGTCGTGGTTTCCTGCCCCGCCCGAGGCCCTTCCCCCTCCTGCTGCTGACAGGTGGTGGTTACCTTGGTTACCAGCACTACAGGAGGACGAGACAGCAGGAAGACGAAGCCCCACCCACTTTGGCCTCTCCCACACAAGTAGGAGGACTTTGTTGGGTTTTTGTTTTACTTCTATTTCTCTTCTGTACTCTTTCTTTCTTCTCTTTGTTGTTCTCACCATTCTCATTTTGCTCTCCCTCTTCTTCTCTCCCACATTCTGTGTATTTTCTCTTGTCTTTCTTCGTAAACAAACCGAACGATTCCCTCGCTTAAACGTTGACTTCTACTGACGAGTCGGAATCGAACCACCTGACTCAAGGAGTCTTCAAGATGTTCCATCTAAACAGTTTGGCTTCAGGTGGATTGGTTCAGATCTGATCAGATACCGAAAGATCATTTTCATTTTGTATCCAGAAGCAGCTGCGTCTCAAATAACTTTCACAGTTTAATTTTGATCCAAATGAAAGAAGACAATGAGCGTATATATTTCCCCGAGCTGTATATTTACTCGTTACATAGTTGATATTCGCCATCCGTGATGGAAGGATGGAAGAATACTTTCATCCACAATCACATCAGTCGTCACAGTTCCTTCGAAGATGATCAACAATTCGACCTGCAACTCAGTGATAGGACTCGCTCAACCGCACCAGCGCTTAGTTCATTCTAAAGTCACAACTTCTGAGGGTGATAAAGTTACACATACTGATTTTTGATCAATAACAAGAATCTGAAATGCTGTTTGTGCAACAACTCGTATAGTGTAATGAGAACTGGAGAGTATAATCATCCTGAGGGGGAATTCACTGCAGCGTTGGATCATAGATCATGGATCACTGTTTAAGTTTGATCAAGGTGTTCCTAATAAACAGGCAAGTGAGTGTGTATGTCTGCTCATCTACTGCATTCCCGCCAGGTGTGTGAAAGGTGAGAGCAATGTCACTGTGATGATAACCACACACATCACCACATTATTGTGGCCCCGCCCCCTCTCCTCACTGCCTCAGCTACCTCCTAATTGGACGGTTAACTGGGAACTCTGATTGGACAATGCTTAAACATCCTAACAACTGAGGTTAAAAAACAAATCAGTGCATTTGTTTTTATTTATGGTCAATGTATCTAAAACTAAAATGGAACAATCATATATTAAATAATATCAACTCTATTAACTATTAAATGAGTAATTAATAATCATCCATGTCATGCAATATGTTAACCATATTAGAATCAAGTTCATACACATTTTATGTTTTCATTCTAAATTAAAATATAAAATATATCCAGTGATGTTTTTGTTTAATTGATTAGACTGCTGTTGTTTTTAATTAATTTGAGTAATGTTTTTTATTTTGAATATGATAAATTATTAACAATGATTTGGAAATGTTTGGATTTAATTTATAATCTCAGTGAAAGAGTTACCGACAAACAGAAGGGGCGGGGCGGGGCCCGTCAGGATTACCTCCCATCGGTGTGTGTGTGTGTGTGTGTGTCTCACTTCTGTCCTCCGTCGTCACGCTGCTGTTAGTGTCAGTTACCAACCTGCAAACAGAGTTAAACGTCAAGATGTGTCAACGACCGTCTTTCTCCCCTACGGGAAACACGCGTTCATGGTGAGCTGCTGTTCTCGTCGCCCTGGCGACGGTGGCGGAGCCCGCCGGGACCGCGAGCCTCTGCGGCAAGCGAGCCGGCGACGGCGCGCGCTTGACGGAGAGCGACGGTGTGAGAGGGACGGAGGAGGAGGGGTGAGAACGCAAACAACAGCACGATTCAGGTGGGACAGAAGAAAAACAGTGAGAAGCGAAAGTTTGAATAGATATGAAAAAGCTTTTCATTTCGAAATTCCGGAAAGAATTTGAAAACCCCTATACACAGAATATGAGGACAACAGGAGGGTTAATAGAAATACAAGTAGAAAATAGAATACACAAGTGAGTTAAACTTTTACAATAAAACAAAGATTAAAAGAACAAAAGTGCTGATTCATGAAGAGATTTTAAGATCAGTGACTGTATCAGAGTGTTAGAGGAGATTAGTGTGTGTGTGTGTGTGTGTGTGTGTGTGTGTGTTTGTGTGTTGTTACCAGGTGAGGGTTGTCTTTGCAGGTCAGCTAATTTAGCTTTAGCCTTGTTTAACCTACATTAGCTTATTTTCAGTTCTTCCTGAGCTACCCTGCTAACCCAGTTGGCAGCTGATCCACTGACACAAACAGGAAATAGATGAGCAATTATCATTCTGTTTTCTTAAGAATAAAATTCATACCAATTCAATAACAATGTGGTTAACGAAAAACATGACCGGGTCTTCAGTTTTGATTCAAACACTGAGATGAAATCTTGCCACAAGATACTTGTAATCTGTGAAACATTTAATTTAGGTAACACTCGGTGAAAGGATTCTTTAGAAGTCATGATCACACTTGTTTGACCCTAAAGATAGCATATATTAGTTATTTGACCAATTTGGAACTAATCTTAGCGTTTGTGCAAAGAGTCAAATGTACATTGAAGGTTTGACACAGCATTACGAGTGGTATCATCTAGTAGGTTTTGCTACCATCTCAACTTTTTTTTACCTTTTGTCCAATTCTAACGCCTTTCAATTGTTTTTGTAGAATACACATTTATTCATACAATTATTCCACTTTCACACAATATCATTTAAACGCAACATGTTAAATTCAGCATTACAGTTTAGCGGACCTATTTCACATCCTTCATACTTAAATATTACAACCCAACTATTCAAAGCCCGCAATTAAGTGTAGTGAAGCTATTCGGCTTTCACACACAATTTTGTCAGAAATTGCCATTTCTGGTTTTAGAAATATTGTTTGGTGATTTGGAGATCTTGTCTTGACGAGTCACTAAAGCTGACTTCCAGACATTTGTAAATTCTCCACTTCAGTACTGGATCTCACCTGCTTTATTTCTTTTTACAATAATTTCAGCTCGTGTGTGTTGATGTTTTCACAAGGTTGATAAAATAGAGATCCTTCTGTCCTTCTACTTACCAACAACCCGACTGAAAGCATCCTAGTTTCGATACAAATCGTTTCAGGACATAGACATAGACACAGTCCGAAGTAAGAGCAAGTGTTAACAAGTCCACCAAAAACAACCCAAGCCAACCAGGGAAATTAGTTTTTTTTATGACTTGCTTTTCTCAAATATGTTTTGGATGTGTGTGTTAGCATGTTATGCATATGTTGGTTTCCCTGCTAGCTTCACTCTATTGTGTTAGCATCTGTGTGCTGCGTTTGCGACCCCTCCACAGAAACGAGCCCCGTCCCTTCTCACCTGAACGATTTGTTGTTGACCTTAGACTTGTTTTCACTTTGCTTTTTTGTTAATGTTAAATTTTGTTTTTCTGAATTAGTTTTGTCGTCTTTAGATTTATTTCTCGTCCCTCCTTCTCATCTCTTTATTTTCTCAAAAATCTCATGAGATCTCATCACAATCAGGCTGCAGGTGCTGCGATTGGCTCTCCGTCGTCGTCTCAGCGTGCTCAGTGGCGGTGTATGTCGCCCTGCCCCTTGGCGTCGCCGGACAATCGCCTTTCTCTGCTACGTCTTGTCTGTCAGCGCTCTACGACCACTGGCCAATCGGGTAAGAGCGTCGGTTGGCTGGCTTCTGATTGAACGAAAGTAAAACCGGGGTGGGAATCTTCCTCCTTCCTGTCTTTTTTTTTGCACTTCTCCTCTTCATCTCACTTCTCCTCGTCATGTATGAACCCAGAAACTCTGACGCATCAGATTGCTGTCTGTCCTGCAGGTGGCGCTGTATCGCTCATTCCCGACACGCCTTGTCTCTCGGGCCTGGGGTCGTATGAATGGCGTGGAGCTCCCAACATGGCTCCGAAAACCCGTCTACTCACTCTATATCTGGACCTTCGGGGTCAACATGCAGGTCTACTGTCACAACAACCCAGACGCATAAAAACATAGTGATGTCATATCTGATTGCCAATGAACCCCCACAAAGCTGTTACCACGGCGACATGTCAAACAGGGAGTAATAAGAGCTTATTCAGCATACTTGGATACAACATGAAGACAGCATCAAACAGAACAGCCACAACAACAGAACCTCCCTGTAGCTGACGTTACAACAACAGAACCTCCCTGTAGCTAACGTTACAACAACAGAACCTCCCTGTAGCTGACGTTACACCAACAGAACCTCCCTGTAGCTGACGTTACAACAACAGAACCTCCCTGTAGCTGACGTTACAACAACAGAACCTCCCTGTAGCTGACGTTACACCAACAGAACCTCCCTGTAGCTGACGTTACAGCAACAGAACCTCCCTGTAGCTGACGTTACACCAACAGAACCTCCCTGTAGCTGACGTTACACCAACAGAACCTCCCTGTAGCTGACGCTACAGAGCCAATGTTTTTGGTTCAGCTGGTGCAGCAGTGGAAAATGAGCCACATACGACGGGACTCAAACAGCGAGCAGCAGCTGACATCAGCTGTGAGCATGAAGTCGTTTAGATTCACTTCATCAACTGTTAGAATGAAAGTCAGAAAGTAAAGAACGTTCTGCTTTATCTCACGATGGGTCACATTTATTCCTTGTAGTTCTTCCACACACTATAATCATGTTCATATTGGAATGGTTCTAAACAGGAAATACATTTCAATGTAGGATGTGGAGAATCGTAGGAAGTCAACCTGGATGTCAACCTAGAAAACAATGAAATCAGATCCTGTTTGGGCTGTCAGGAGATAAAAGGATTTATGTAACGATTCATGTCCACGACTTATTCATTCACTTTACCAAAGTAATTTTAATTTAAATCAATCAAAAGATATGTAGCTTGATACAAAACAAACATTTGATATCAACTGAATCAAAAGTTTCAGGACTTGCTGGGGTTGTAAATCATTTATCAATATATGTGAGGAGGCAGAACCACTGACGATCCACTTCGAGGCCGCTGGGGCAGATAAGATCCACTCTGAAGGTCTCGTAGGTTCTCTGCAGAACATACTGTACTTGCTCTGTTCATTGGTTTGATAGTTGGACTGCAGCTTGAATGTCAGTCGATGAAGATTTAGTGTTAAATACAGTTAAATACTGCGTAGCACTACGACACACAGTCCTCACATGTGAAGAGTCAAGCTTCAACCTGTGAGCTGATCACCATGACGACGACATTAACAGTTTAAGGTGATCATGTGACACCATGTTTACAGTCTTAAAGACCTGCAGCAAAGGAACCGGGTGATCGATTCCCTTTTGTTACCATAAGTTTCTCACAAGCAAACTGTGCGCACGAGTGTCTCACTTTGAACAATTACATCAATTTCTATGGATCGCTGTTACAACCAGCTACAATGAGGAGGCTCTATTGCAGTGACAACGAAACCCCGGTTGGGTGTAAAGTGAGGCGAGGCGAGGCAGTTCCTCGCTGTGGAAAGTGTCTCTTCACATCTGCTCCACCCACATGGGGATCCTCTCTCTCTCCCAGAATGCACGGCGGTGGCGGCAGCAGTAACAGCAGGTGATAGAACCATTTCACCGTCCGGCCTGACAGTATGCTTTGGTCTCAGCAGGTGATCAGAGCAGAGGTGAAGGAATCAGCTAGCAGGAATCGTGCAGAGAGCAGCGTGTGACTGATGGTGCTGCCTTCACTCCAGGACAGGAGTCGCTCCAGGTTCCTCTGCAGATGCCTTCAGATAAACTGAGGGTTATAATGGTTGCTGTTGTCTTATAAACACTCTGACATCAGTTCAATGTGGACTTCAGTTCCAAACTGTGTTGGGATCAGAGCTTCTCTTCTTTCTTGTGGATGAACTTCATAAGTCATCATCAGAGGTGGGCAGAGTACTCGACCCCAATACTTGAGTAAGAGTACAGATACTCCTAGTCAAATTGTACTCCACTACAAGTAAAAGTAGCTCAGTTACAATGTTACTCGAGTAAGAGTAAAAAAGTACTTGCTTTTAAATGTACTTAAGTATTCAAGAGTACATGCTTTTAAAAATACTTAAGTACCTAGAGTAAAAGTAAAAGTAAAAGTAAATTTCTTATTTTACACAATTAATTGCTGAAGTTTTTCACAATTAATGTATAAGACCTTAAGTTGTAACTCTTGTTTGAGAAGTAACTCTGCTGCCGCCATTACCGCCGTGTTGTTTTGAATTGATGATAAGACAAAACAACGGGTAACCGGCGTTATCCTTATTTGGAAAGCTGGGCGGGCCTGGATGACGTATTTCCGCTTTTACGTAGATCCCAGTGGAGAACGTGTACTGTGATTGGGTTCCTTCTTTGATGGACATAGCGTGTGGCCAATTGCATTTTAGGGGGAAAAGTCCGCACACGATATATTTTTTAATAAATAGTTTATAGAAGAAAAAACAACAACCAGTGAACCGCAACCGACCCAAAGTAACGAGTACTTTTCACCCTTCCTAGAAATTTACCCGAGTAAAAGTAAAATATTTGTCTTGGAAATTTACTCGAGTAAGAGTAATAAGTATCAAATAAATATAATACTCAAGTAAAGTACAGATCCTCAGAATA
>CAAKHC010015413.1:0-32408 GCA_901007825.1 Macroramphosus scolopax
GTGTGTGGGTGTGGGGGGGGGGGGGGGGGGGGTGCACATTGTTTCAGGGGTTGTTGTGACAGCTGTGCAGGAGGTATTACATGGAACTGACACTGATTTCTGCTATTTATCGCAAAATTGACTGTAACCCTGTGAATCTTTCAGGCTTGTCACTGTGTTTGTGTGTCCGCCTTGAATAGACTGTTTGTCTGTGCTGGTGTACAAAGAGAAGAAGAAAGGGAAGGAGAAAGGGAAGGAGAAAGGCAGCGGCCACAAGGAGCGGCTTAATGTAACCTTGGAGGTCTGTATGTCCGGCTGCATCAGAATCACTGGCCCTGATCGCAACCGCAGGTTTTATTACAGCTTTTATTGGACACCTCAGACTTTTTACTGCTGTCACTTGTGCAGGGGGCCGACTAAATATTATAAATGCCACAGAGACGGGTACAGATTTATGGTGGGCCATTTCTTTTCTGGTTAATAAGGAGTCTATATGAGAAAAAGCTAACAAAGGAATCAACCTTGACCTGTAATCCAAAGAAACAGAAAGTCATCAGCGAAGGTCGTCTTCGCTCTACATGCAGGATAATGAAAGAAATCAGAACCAAGTATCAAGACATGTAAAATATGACACAGTTATTATCTGTATGAGGTTAAACCCATAAATCCTGTCATATCATTAGCCTTCCTTTCTTTGGACTGATTGATGAGACGATCTGACGTCCTGCTCTTTAGCGTCAGTTCGTCAAGTGCTGATACAACAGCACATTCCCAAATGCAGCTGTGATATTAGAAACAAACCACAATAGTAAAGACGGCACTTATTGAAATTTGCGTGTCTTGTCAGGGCATCTGCGGTGTGGAGCCGGGGCCGGGCTATGACGGGGTGTGTTACACCCTCTCCATCCTCAGCCTGGCACACACGCTGGTGCTGGGCTTCCACAGCCGAGACGCTCTGATGGCCTGGGACGTCCGCCTCCGCCACTGCCTGGGAGAAGGTCAGTGGTTTTAAGTGCAGAGGTTTTGTGTGCCGATGGGGAAAAGATGGACACTAAAATATTTTATACCAGGTCAGTTTGTGCACCCGCAGTATGAACCTAGAGGAAGGAAGGGTCCCATTGGGTTAGTTTGAGCTTCACTGGGTTCAGCAGTGCCAACAGTAATGTTCAATGGCAGCCGTTTGATCAAGGAATGATTGAATAGAATATTGTTTAATCGATATTAAGAATAGACATCAAATATTTCATGACCTCTGGTGACCTCAGTAGGAGTCTCCTTGTTGTGGGTGACCCGCAATCAGATTTTCGATGGGCCCAGTCCCATTTTTAAATGATCCTCTAACACGGACTAATTGCAAATGCGTCTTTTTGTCTTAATCATTTAATTACAGTTGTTTCAAAGTTCATGTTGCATCGTCATAGAGGAATGTGATGAACCCCCCTGGAGGACTCAGACTCTTGATTGACTACAATTGACACCACACATAGTCTGTAAATCCTTTCATGTTTGGTTTCTCCTCTGTTCTTACATGACACAAATACATTATTGTCTTGTAACTGTAACGTTAATTTGAAACGTCTTTTTAAACTGCGAAAACAAAGGCTTTGAATCCCCTTGACTTCAGGGCACTTATCGGTGCTCTATGGGCCAGCATATAAATGAATGTATACTGCATGTGTTACACAACAGTATATGAGAGGCAGCTTGGCACTGATAACGTGCCATCTGCAGAAACTTGGCAACGACCAGTTGCAGCCGGCGAGGCTTAAATAACTTCTTTTTCATCATCACAGTTCACAGCCATCAGTTATCCTGTACATGTGCTCGTGTGTGTTTGCGAAACGCACCTTTGTCCTCTATTATCAGTGATGTTGTATTAAGGTTGAACGGTTTCTTCCCTTCAGTCCACAGGTTCAGCGTAAATGTGGAGCCGGGCACCAAACTGGAGAGCGGCCCCGCCTCCCTCCACTTGTGCAACAACCTTCTGGCCCTCACCAGGGGCCTTCCTCCCGTCGTCGTCGGCCACTGGAAGCTGTCGGCGCTACGCCGATATGGTGCTGTGCAAAACGGCTTTGTGTTCGAGGGGGGGACCCGCTGCGGATACTGTGAGTAAGAGGTGGACTCAAAGGTTTTCCTGCTGTGTGAATAAAGGCGCTGTGGCCTGCAGCCATTCAGGCGGAATAGAGTCTCTTTCTACAGCAGTCGCACTGCTCATGGAAGGTTTCTAGCTGATGTTCTTTCCGCATGTGAAACCTTGACTCCGACCCAAGCGTGTCTCAACAACTGCCAAGGCAGTCACAAAGATGCACCGGCTTCTAAATCAATCTGTGATTTATCCGGTGTGTTTATAGAGTAGCTAATCCATAGTGCTCCGTATGATGCGCCCAGCACCCGGTAGGCCAATAAATAATGCTGTGAATGTGCGGCGGTGAGGGTGCCAGGTTTTATGTATCCTGTGCATGTCCAGTTGATACGGGCTCGTATGTGAAGAATGAGAGACGGTTTTATGTTTTTGGGTGGGGGAGATATATGTGTGTGTGTGTGTAGGAGACACATGGACGACAAGACGGGACACGCGTTTCAAGAGCTCATTTTAGGCAAACTTAATCGCTCATTCGTTCCAGGTTGTTTTTCAGAAACCTGCAAATAAACTCTTTGTGAATACGCCTGTGGAGCCTCGGAGCCTTCGCTCGCTGTCATTTTTGTTCCAGAGGAGAGATTTTGTTTGCGTTTGCTCCACTTGTGTGTGTGCAAGCAGACTCATGGCTCCTACAGGAATAACCATGAGGTCCAGAGGCTCTAGTTTCAGCGTTCTGATGAGGAGCAGCTATAAATACAAACCTCCCCTGTTGTGGTTGCTCAGCCAATTACATATTTCCTCGCCGCCGGACGGCCTATCACAGCCGTCTCCTTCCGCCTCATGTACATATTACCCAGCAGCCACAGGGAAACTGGAGGTAGGCCCTCTTGGCACGGCTGAAAAACATAACGATGGAGATGTCACGCTCAAATCGACAAGTGACATTCCCGGCATTACTGGAAGAAAAAGCAGAGTGTTACTTTACATTTGAACATGTTAGTATCTGTTGAGTTCGTGCAAGATGTGATGGCTTTTTGTTGCTTCTCACTGAGCAGACTGTCTTATGGGAATTTGCACTTTTGAAACAATTGCAATGATCTTTGATCTCTTAAGCCAAGACAGAGTCAGTCGTTAGGTTTGTGTCCATCCACCTACTGATGTTGTGCAATACCGCTGATATACGCTAATGTTGGTGCATCTGCACCGGCTTTGCCACAAAAAGGTTCAGATTTATTGCAGATTTCATTATAAATAAGCTTTTTTTCCTCATATGACAAACTACTCCTTTATTAATGTCAAAGCGCCTTCAGCGAAATCCTGCTGAGACCCTGCTGCCTGACCCGTGACCTGTTATATACCATTTGCATTGCCACACAGTCACACCTGACACCTCGGTGCTAAAAGCATCGGCATCGTTTGTATACATCCCGTCGTTATCGCATGTCGAAACGTCAAAAAAGCGCACGCAAAAACTTCTAAGTTCGTCTCGGTGACTTGAGCTTTACTTTCGTTGTCGGGGCCTCACATAACGTGCATACTGAGAGTTTAGAGAGGTCTGATTATGGCTTCCTTTCGTTGACAAGTCCAAATGTCTGAGGCGCGAAGCTCCGTTCGTGTCAGAGGTGCAGTTGGTTCAACGGAAAGAGGAGAAGAGATGGGTCTGGAGGGGAGACTGAAATAAGACGAGGGATTAGGAATCGCGGCTCTCTTGGAGGAGGCGGACCTGGAATAGGTTCTGTCTCTAATACTGCCGAGGTTGACAGGTTGAGGTGGATTGGAGGGACCGTGGGGGTTGATAGGGCGAGAGGAGGAAAAGAAGGCAGCCACAGACGAGATCTGAGAGCTTCCTTAATACCTACATGACACTAAGAGACCATCAGCGGTGGAGAGACGTGCGAAACGGTGCAGAGGAAGGAGCTCCAATCCTCACAAATAGAGACAAATAGCTCTTCATTAGTCTGCACTTTAGAGCGACGTACTCCGCACCAATCAATATATTGTAAAACTCTTTTACCCTCTTAGCTTCCCCATTTCCCTGCGGCCTTCATGCTCCGTTAGCAGGTCTCTCTGTCATCTAATGCTGCCGTTATAAAATATTTCACCCTTGAATGCCACCGTGGTGTCAGTGCTGCGGCTGCACTTTCAAAGTCAGCTGTACCTCGGGCGATAACATTTCTTGCTCCGGAGTTGACAACTCGCACCAAATAGACGTGACGAGGCTCTTTACTGTCATGGATACACACCAACACACATACACACTCCCCGAGCAGTATGCAAGCAGGGTGATAGTGGACGGTCCTGCTGTGCAAAGCATTTGAATGAGCAATAAACGGTCGAGCTGGAGACCTCATGAAGGTCTGTTGAACATGTGCTGTTGGTCACACACACACACACTTGTATTCGTGTGACTCAGTCTAGAGTGTTGTCGGTACCCAAGCTCCCACTGGATGTGATAATGAGACCACGGTGTTCTGTAATCGATGATGTTTGGAGCGGAGCCTAAGTCTTAGCTAGACAGATATTTTTTGGCTTATCGGGTCGTCACATGTCCGTGGAGAGAGCGCATCCACACACACACACACACACACACACACACACACACACACACGCACACAGGTCCTTGGTGCTCACACGCAACCAGCAATAAATGATCCTCTGCAGAGTTCTGGATGGCTGTCAAACCTTGTGATCTCGATGAAAGTAATGTTAAGCCACCAGGCTGTGGCAGCGATCTTTCCATGTCAGCAGACGTCAACACACCTACACATTCTTGTAGTACAGTAGTATGTTGACGCATGTGTGAGCATACTACTCTAACTATTTATCTATCTCTAATATCTATAAATAGTTACTATGTCAAATTCTGTCTTCCATACAAGTATAATTACACTGATTATATTGCAGTATTGTATTGATTGTAGTAGATATAACTGCATAGTGCACGAACCTAAATAAGCCAGTAGATCCGTTGTAACCTTCGTATGATGGATGAGGCGACTCCGCGTGTACTTTGACTTTTAAATGTTTTGCCGAGGTGTGAAATTTCTTCGACATCATCAATAAAAGCACAACTGCTGCAGATTTTTCAGTACGACTGCAAAATTATACTTTAAGGCGAGAAACGTTGCTCACACCGACACTGACTCAAAGACGTTACGCAATATGTTCTCTCCGCTCTCCTCTCTCAGCTGCTTTTTCCGTTATTGCCTCAGTCCCATAAGAACAAAGGTGATCTTTCAGACGGAAGCCCTGAGTCAGGACTCACTTTGTGTCTTTTCAATTCAATTCTTCATGATGTGAGATGTTGATTGGAGCATGACTGTTCTTGCTTGTGTTGTGTTTTCACAGACGCCTGTGTATGTGTGTGTGTGTGTGAGCATGACAGGATCGCAGGCTGGACTGTAACCTTTAATATCTTGCTCAGAGAGCAGCCTTGCTTTAAGAACTGCCATCTGAACCTGACTGATTATTGTCCGGCCTCTCCTTGGCCTCCTTATTTCACCATTTACCACGTTTCTTTGCCCTCTGATATATATACCATCTTGTTTTTCTATCCTCCAGGGGCCGGCGTTTTCTTCTTGTCCTGTTCAGACGGAGAGCAGATCAGCTTCCTGTTTGACTGCATCGTCCGAGGCATCACCCCCAGCAGGGTCCCGCACGGCCTTCGACCCGCCCTGCCAGGTGAACACGCATAACACACACACACAGACGGAGAAGCGGAATCACTCACAGTGGTATGTGTCTTTCATTAGAAAGGTTTACTGCCTGTTTAAGTGTGCATGTTTAGCATTTGTGTCGGGCGCCATGCGAACGGAACCGCCGCATGCTCAAAGCCCCGAGAGTCAGCCCGTGGATTACGGGGGTCACGCCTTCGCGTGTGACTTGTGTCCATTGTAACGTACCGCTAATTTCACAGGCATGTCTGAGAGCGCTGATGGAGAGACGCAGACAGAGCACGCGGTGACTGTTGAAAAGAGCTAATTGCTGCAGAACACCCACCAAGGATCCGACGGCTCTACATACCTTATTATAGAAAGAGACTCTTGTACATGTGTACGGGTGGATTTACGATTGTTGACATACTCAAATCAGTGCACACGCAACTCCACAGTAAATCTCAAGGTCTTTTTTGTTTTTTATATTGAAACAGCCGACCTGATGTAGAGACGTTCTTCCATCATGAGACATCTGGATCCAGTCTTTGCATGTATTTCTATCATGCTGAGGGGTTTTTACTTTCCCATCAGGCTCCTGTAGAATCAATCATATCTCACTGGTCAGTTCTCTTCTGCAGCTCTGTGATGCCAAACGATGCCCAAAATGTTTATTTTTAAGCTCTTGGAACTGAACTCAATAACATCATATCTTTATATGGTACCTACCTATTTATACTTCTATTTAATAACATTTTACTTTGACTACATGTGGTTGCTCATGCATCTGTATTTAAGTAAAACCTTGGATTTGTGATGCTTTTTTTCTCACTTATAAATTAGATGTATAATTAATGGAGAAAAAACAAACACATTATCGATGGCTGCAGTTAAATTCAGCTGCTTTAATGCAGCCAACCTGTGCCGTCTTCTCTGGGGGGCCACTGTAACCTCACCACATCCACTGCTGCAGAGGAGCTATAATTGGCACGGACGAGCAACACCAGCAAATGTTAGCCGACACCTCGCATAGCGTAGTGAAGAAACTCGGCATCTGCACATTAGCATTAGCTGCAGTCCAGAGGCGGAGATCCGGGGGGGGGCGGGCGGGTTGTTGACCCCTATACACACAAACACCCTGACCCACAGCAGCATTCACACACACAAACACACACACATATACCGCTCCAATAAGTGTGTAATTGGCTGGGTTTTACACTAAATTGATGTTCCAACACGTGCATGAGTTGTTTCCTCTGAGAGATGTTAAATTCACAATCAGTGTAACACTTGGATACACACATCAGACATCTTAAGGAGGTTAGAAAATACTGTTACATCTTCTACCTCTTCTAACATCCTTCTGGCCGTGTTTTGTGAGAGACATCTTAGCACACTGGCTGTGATCTCAATAGGGACATGTTGAGATCCCTGTAAACAGTGTCCTGTGACCGCCCAGTTACCGTAATGCACATGAGAGAGGAGAGTCGACAAAATGTCGAGGTACAATAATGTGCAACAGATTTTGTCACTTGTTCCGTGGATAGTTTTCATTGATTAATTCTCTCAACTTGCAATAAATAGAATATATTATAATATAAATCAATATTTGTTAAATGCAGTAGTTCTCCTTACAGTGTTTTAAGTACTTGGCTGGAGGGTTGTTTCAAACCTTCCGTAGTTTCTCTGGGTTTCGTTCTTCAGCCTTCTCACTTCCTTTTGCTTCTAGACAAGCGTTTGGTCATCTCATCATGGTGTTCATGGGCTTTAAAGATGAAACCATCACCTCTTCAGCAGCCTCGTCTTATTAGATGGACTGTCTGACACTGTTTGATTCCCTTCACAGCTGCTGTTTAGTATAATAGTTTGTCATGCTCTTCAATTTCCTTCAGTTATTTGAAAGTGTTCGTTTTCTATTTGCAAAATCAAACCTATGATAGTTCCTGTTAACAGACTAATGTACTTTAAAAGTACATCTAATGTGCTTCAAGTGCACCACCTCACTGGTGGAGGTTACTTGTTCTGTATCCAGTTTGTAAGGACGAACTACAAGCACTTCACAGTTAATAGTCGAGACTGTGAAGTGATTTCTTTCAGCCATGGGTAATATATATATATATATATACACATATATATGTATATAGATATCATTTAATCTATAGTTTTACCTTTTATACTGAAGTTAATATCTGAAGTAATAGGATAAATGTGATTATAATTAGGATTATTGCATTAATTATGATCATTAGTTAAAATTTTTGATACATATTTTTAATAAAAGTGCAATTTGTGTGTGTGTGTGTGTGTGTGTGTGTGTGTGTGTGTGTGTGTGCGTGTGTGTGTGTGTGTGTGTAAAGCAGATCTCAATGCTGATCCAGCCTCAGCTGAGGAACGGCTCATCCAAGAGACATCAGAGGTGGAGAAAAGACTCAGCATATTGTCACATTGCAGTCTAGCCAGCACAGGTACATTATATAAGAAGGTCCCTTCATTTATATTAGTATAACATGCGACTCCACAGTACTCTGTAATGTATCAGGGGGGTCGCAGGGCCTGTGAGTTGTGTATTTCTCATGCATCGTTGCACCGAGTGTTCAGACTTGTCAGAGGTCCCATGATTAATTTTATCTTTCCGCTTGCTGTAGGATCACTGCATCTCAGCGTGTGTTTGTGTTTCTGTTTGTGTGTTGGTTGGTTATTAAATCACTTCAGTGAGATCTAATAAATTTCTCTTCAGCCTCCACATACAGCTGCAGTACATCTGTTACCAGTGACGACCGCAGCAGCATCTCCAGCTCCTCCTCCAGCCAATCAGACGCAAGCTACGGAAGCAGACATCCTTTCTGGGTGGAGCCGTTAGCCAAGCTGCACCCCGCTAACGAGACAACCTCAAGCTCCTCCACACTGAAGCCCTTGACCAGTTCGGATGACCGGCTTTATGCTGCTGTGATGGGCTGCTCTGGGACTTCTTCGTCCTCCGCCCAACTTCATCCTCGGGGCCTCCATGACAGTGGGCGGCAGAGCTCGTTAGACAGCGGCATTGGGATAGCGACAGGTAGCCAGTCGTCTTACTCGGGGAGCTTCTCCTCGTACACAGGGAGTCTGGACATGGCCATGCATGGAGGAGTGGAGGATTTTGGCTCTGTTGCCAGTCTACCTGCTCCTCTGTCTTCACCTCCGTCTGCTCCTCCCCCCACTCCTCCTCCTCCTTCTCCCTTTCAGTCCATACTTATCCCGCAGCACAGTACTGCTACCTCCTCCTGCAGTCTTGCCTCTAGATCGAGCTCTCAAGCATCTCAGAGGCACAGTGATGAGTACCAGAATCCCAGCCTGCTCAGACTGCGCTACGACACCCCCAGGAGCCTGCTCCAGACCCTGTCCCTGAGGGATCCCTCAGCCAAGGGAGGCCCCTCTGTGCTGGGTAGGGACAGCAGGAAAAGTTGGGATGGGGTTGGTTGTCAAGGACAGGGATCGAACAACAGCCCCGCAGGACCCAGGGCTCAGTGTCAGGCCTTGATGCAGCGCTTGTTCCCCAGTGAGAGGGCGCCCTCTGTGGACAGTGAAGGGAGGTGCACACCCCGGCCCCTGCTCTCACCTGGAAGCTTGGCTTGTGGAGAAACACAGGTACTCACCGCCTCATGCTCTTTCACTAAACCGAGCAGGCTATTGAACAGAGCAGGAGGGACGACACATGAATACATGAACACATGAACAGTAGTATCATCACACCCGTTAAATGAGTTTAAACCGTCTCTTTCAGCAGGACCAGTGAAGAGACCGATTTTCCAAAACCTCTTCAGCAATCACCCAGAAGGGAAACAGTTTAATCACATCATATTATAGAACAATTTAAAAATGCTAACAGATTTTCATCACCGTCTCAGTGCTGAACTGTAATGTTCCAGCTTCAAGCTCTCGTCCGGGGTCGGATTATAAGAAAATGTTTGCAAACCACTTACTGTCCCTTGCTAATCTATCTTAATGCTTGCACATATTAAGCCCGGGGTTTGTATTTCTTTTAATTCTCGAGCAGACAAATGGGATCTTACACAATAATCCCTTGATTCAATAAGCCAGCTAGCTTCCGAGTAAAAATATGTTTTGGATGTTAGTGGAGGAGGATGGAGGTCGGACGAGTGCACCGGCTGTTTAAGAACCTGTAAATGTCTTTTTCTCTCTTAATAAGCAACAGAAGCCTGGAGGACAGTGAGGTCTGTACACGGTGTTAAGTGAGTGTTCTTGGCGGTACGTGTCTGAGCACGGCACAGCAGCTCCCTGCTTTTTTGATAAATATAGTCATTTTAACTTTTGCCCTCGCTGTGTAACTGGAAATTGTTCGGTGTTTGAGTGATGCACCGGCAGTTCAAGTAGCAATTATCCGGCTGCCGCACATTCACACTGCCACTTCTCAACCTAATGACTTTGTAAACTCTGCAAAAAGCCTCTTAATACACATGTATTGTGGTGGCGGCCCTCCTTAACCTCTTCCGTAAGGAGGTTCGGTCTTCAGTCCGAGTGGCTTTGGAAGTGTTTGCCGAGATATTAAGACATAATGATCAAACATACAGCAGGTCCCTATATGTCTGTGTGGCAGTCGTTCCCCTGCTGAGCCACTGAACCGGCGATATTGGAACATTTCAATTGTTGGTTCCCCTCAAAAAACACGTCCAGATCTCGTAGCGTTCTCCCTTTGAAACCTCCGAAGCCCTCAGAAGAGACACTGTGTTTAATTAATTTTGTGACAGGTTGTGAGAGGCGCTTCCCCCCTTGTAGTGAGCGAATTACCATCAGAGCGGTAGAGGAAGTGGCATGTCCTGTGATTTCTGACATCTTCTGCACGAGCCCGTGTGTCGGTGTTCATTACACCACATGTCTGCACCTACGGGACAGCGGAAAGGGACCCGGAGAGCTAATGAGTAGTGATGAAACCGGCAGAAACCCTTTGAGAGAAGATTCCTTTTGTGTGAAGCACAAAATGATTCATTCATCGCCTTAAACTCTGTTCCACACGCTTTGTTACATCCGATGGAAAAAAAACAACACATGCCTGATAATATTCTGAGGACACGATGTCCGAGAGTTCCTCGTGTCTGGTCCAGCTCCTCCTGCAGTCTGGCACCTCTAAAGATATCAGCGGTGTTCTCTTGGCACTGTGGCGCCGTCTGTGCTTCACCTACGTCCTCACTTCCCCCTTCCTGATGAATCCATTTAGAAACCTGCAAAGCTGCTGCATTCTCCATTCTCATCTCAAATCACATTGACACCAGTTCTGTCAAAAGTAGCTCTTTTTCCTTGTAAGACAGTAAAAATGTGGTGATGTCAGCGTCAACTATAACTTCTCTTGTCCTCCCACCCAGTGCCAACAGGGTTCAGACAACTACATCACACCAGAGCAGTGGCGGTTGGCAAGGAACAGATGTCTGACGCAGGTGAGATTTGATCTGCTGTAGCATGAACTGGGTACAGAAAGAGCTTTGGACGGATGGACGTGACTGTGCAACATCTGAGAGTAGAACCAACCATGGTACTATGAGTGTCCTGCCTATAGTTAGTGTCTGACCTGCAGTAGATGCGTCGCCACGCTCCCAGTTGCTCAGCTTCTGGGGAAATACTCCTGCCTGCTTCCCCAAACTGAGAGTCTGGTGATCCCAATCTACTGGAGGTAATATTCTGACTGTAGATCAGAAGCGAATCACACAACCCCACTTCAAAAAAAATCCAAACTCTACCTTTAATGGGTAAATTTGCTGACTTTGCAGTTCTTCTTTTAAAATGTCGGATACATATAATGAGGTCTTAAAAGCCCACAGCCTCCAGAGAATCCTGGGAAATGAAAGCAAATTCTAAATGCCACTTTAATTAATTACCACTTATGACCACAGGGGCTGCTGTTCATTAACACGTCTCGCTTTAAATGAACCAAACGAACAGGTTTAGTTTACAGAAGAAAGGGAGGAAACGTATACCACTATCGATTCCAACTGCTTCAAGATAAAAGCGGTGCAATTATTATTTTTGACACTTGTTCTGCAGGTTGGCGACTCCCTATCAGCTCCACCGCCTCATGCAGAGACGCCAGGTGTGTGTTTGTTCATGCATCAGTGTGTGTTCTGTCCCTGCCAGTGTGTAAATTCAGGTGGCGGAGTCAGTATGAAACACTTATGTGGTGTAATGTTCCCTATGCAGACCCTCCTCTCTATGTGAGAGAGGAACAAGGCGGCGGTGGGCTGACAGGTGTGACGAGGTCGCTGTCCTCTTTGCCTCCCTCTACCTCGTCACCTCTGCCTGTGACACTGAGCATGCCCAGGCCAAAGTCAGCCTGCGGTAAGGGAACTACATCATCTCATGACTGCATTGCTGTATGTCTGAGAATTGACAGCTATCCTTTCTGTTTCTCTCAGGCATGTTCCAGTCTAAAAGTGAAGCTCCTCCATGTTTCCCCCTGGACGCCGGGCTCCGTAATGACAGCACTGCTAACTACATCAACATCCCCATGAGCCCCCTGTCAGCGAGAACCAACAGGGCGCTCCTCCACAGGGAGCTGGACCTGCAGGAGCCCAGCTCAGCCTCGGGCTCCAGTCCACACTGTGTCGTCCAAGGTAACTCTCTGCAGCTCTGCAGGGACAGGAAGAACTCCCTAAGCCACATGCCAGCTCTCTATCACCCATAATGTATATACAGTGTACAGACAGTTCAGCTCCTATGAGTATTTGAACATCACATCCCAGCTGTTGATGGATCACATGTCTCTGTTGTATAGAAACAAGTATTGTCCTCTGTTCTCTCCCTCATTGAAGAGGGCTCCATCAGGTACGCCCACCTCAACCTCACTGCCATGGAAACGGCTCAGAGAGTGGGGGCGGAGCACGTTCAGGGCAGGGAGGACAGACTGAGTCAGCGGGAGAGCAGGCGGTGAGGGCCACCACAGACTCTTCTACGCCCAACTTGATGACACTTCTGCCAGCGAAGAGATCGTCACTACGTCCATTCCACTAAGAATGACAAGAACTATAGGAAATACTTGGGAAGTTTCTCATTGCTGCTTTATGGAAGTATTTTGTGTTTATAAGGAAGTTTGTTAGTGTAAATTTTCCCCCTCAACCTGCATAATAATGAACGATATCCTACATATCCTTCGAAGACTTTAACCCCAGAAATTGTACTTTCTTTTACTGCATGGCACTCGTGTCTGCTCAGTCAAATATCAGAGGACAAAAAGATTATTCTTGCCTACAGAATTCATTCATGACGGCTCTGGGTGAGGAATCTATGTGTTGTTCCCCCTGTCAGCTGGAGGTCAGCAGCTGCCATGATATGACTTCATGTCATCTATCACGAGGACGGAGCAGAACGTGATCACACGACGACCTCAAGCCCTCCGACAGCTTACAGTTGACTGTTGGGTCCCAGCTTGCTTGGCTATCATTCCACATCAGAGCTCGAAAGCGTTCGATTGAAATAAACAGCTTGCAGTTATATCTCAGATGAAACTTGCATTAATCCAGACCCATGTGGCCGAAGCCTGACTGAGTAATCAGCTAGTCCGTAACATTATTCATTGCCGCAATCAGCAGCTCTGCTGCCGGTGTTTGAGAGGGCGGCGACTGATGAATGGAAAGGTGCTGCGGGTGCTTCCAATTTCTCACCTCCCTCCTCATATCATCAGGACAAATTGCAGAATGTTTGGTGCCCAATTTACTTTCATGGTGGCAGTTCCCCGCCAGTGTGTTTGAGGAGGCGATGAGGAGAAACAATTTGAGGCTGAGTCACCAAAACGCCGTATTTTACCGAGACGAGGCCGTTAACGTCCCTACAGGGATGCTCAGCTCAGCTCTGCTCCACAGCACTTGTAAATACTAAATGTTTTTATTTATGCTGAGATGATAAGACTTATATGAAACTATATTTTTCAAACATTACTGTTTTTAATGTTGTTGGCACTTCTATTTTACTGAACATTAAAGATTGCAGTTACATTTCATGTCCCCGGGCTTCAGTGCTTTTTTTTAATCTTATATTGATGAGAAGTAGATTACTGATGTAGACGTTACATTTTAACACATCAGCAGACAGCAAATCACGAGTTATCATATTGATAACAGCTAATGTGATGTAGCATGTACTACTAGAGCCAGACTAGTGTGAAAAACATTCCTATCTTTATTTAATCTGTTACAAGACGGATCGTCTGACATTTTATTACAAAAACAATCCAGCTGATTTTGAGAAATTAGTATGTACAAACAACCTGCAGTTCATTCATTCGGTGATTTGTGGAATCAACACCTAAACTCTACAAAAGTGGAGAACTCTCCATGGGAAGCACTGATTCCTTTACAGTGGCTGAGATGAGCTGGGGGGGGGGACAGTGTGTGGGGCTGCAGAGGGAATGATTTCAGTTCACTGACTATCAGCCGAGCCCCTCAGAGCTCATTGTGGACGAGTCCCTGACGAGAGATCTTGTTGTTCAAGTCCTGCATGTGTTTCTTCATCTGAAATCAAGACAAAGGATAAACAGTCAACATCCACCCTGACTCCAATTCTCAATTGACTTCCCTTTTTATCTCAGAAACAAAGAAAAATACACAATTGTGGCCTTTAAATGCAAACAAATTCCTGTAGATCAGTCGGCGACATGATCGATGAGCTTTGACAATTACACAAGAATCTTTAATGCGCAGGTCACTAGGTTTGATAATTAATACATTATAGCACCAACAATACAATATCAAGTTATTATAACATTAAGACGGCGGATGGAGCTAATATCTCCCGTCGATCACATCCCAAACATTTGGGAAAATCAAATGGCTGAATGTGGTGACACTGGCAAAGATACTGGGAGCTCTGGTGCTGATGGCAGAGAAGTCTGAGCCAGAGCAGCTCTCCAGTTGGTAATGTTACAGCTTCGCCCCCTAACTAACACAGTAGGCTAATCGTTGTCAGGGGAAACACTGCAACAGTTGTGTTGCGAGTCCGTTACGACTGTCCTGAATACCATTTCTGAGGTCTTCAGAAATTCAGTATTTTTCAAGAGTGAGTGATTTCGAAGGAAAGTAGTCGGGAGGGACTCGTGTGTGACTCATGAGCCAGACATCTCTCCGTTCTCAGCTGAGTTGATGGACCTTGGACAACATGCTCAGCATTGTGGTGTGTGTGTGTGTGAACAAATGCTCGATCAGCTGCCACCACAAAAGTAAAAGTAGTCAACCTACAATATTGATAAATGAGCAAAAAACAACAAATCACCAAGAGCTTTGCCCCCTCTTCATAACTGAGGAACTCTGGTTATGTTTCACTCCCTTCCCTTTGTTACATTATCACTTCCTGGTATCAGAATGTGGACGGTAGCTAACAGACAACCGTACCTTGTAGCCCATCTCTCTGGTCTTCTCAGCGAGGGTGTTGTACTTGTCCCGGTTCTTCTTGATGTGGTCTTTGTCTCCTATAGCCTCCACGTGTTGCAGCTTCTGGTGGGAAAGCTCCAGTTGCTCCTGGTAATGGCTGTGCTTCTCCACCTTGGTCTCAAAGTGACGCAGTTCCTCCTAAATGAGCAGGAGGGCATTAAAAAAAAGAGGGTGTTTCCTTCAGTTCGCCCTGTATTACATACACAGCTACACAGGGGAGCTGACATGCATCTCCAGTAGTGAGCACAGAGGGAATGTCACAGAGAAACCTAGCTGCATGTTTTCCTGTGATAGTTTTGATCTCAAAGACGGATAGCTTTGATACAAAAATGAGAATGATGGTTGACAGCAATCGTCACCTCGTGGGACAAAAGGTGACGGAGGCACAATGACAGGAGAGTGGAATGTCTCGGCATTTCAAATGTGTAACGCAAGGAATGTGATAATGAGGTGAGCTCAGCTTCATGTCTTGCCGTACCTTATCTACCAAGAGCTGTACGAACGTTAAAGCAGCTGCTACCGGAGGAGCACTTCATTAAAACATTTCACGTGCTCCATGTGTTAGACTGCAGAGCTGTGATGTAGAAACAAATTGGTGAGAGCCGATGTGTCCAGAAACCTGTCACGAGAGATGTGAGAGTTACCTTGAGAGAGTCCAGCTCATCCTCGCTGAGGTTGCTTCTCTTGGCAGCCTCCCACAGTTCAATCACGCGGGGCTCCCGAAACTCTGCGGAGGAGGAAGACAGACAGAGAGATGAAGGAAAACAGGTCAGGGAGACGGTGTGTAGCCTCAGCCAGCACTTGGGGAGGGAGCTGTGAAGGGGAGCAGCAACAGCAGATGAAATAGGATCCCAGCAGGCTGACACAATTGCGGTTATCATTTAGGATAGACGAGCAAATTGAAAGAGGGGCTGTTGCAAACTGCTATCTACAACTTAAATAGTAATGCATTTAATTCATAGTGATTTTCAGAGTTCTCAAAGACGCTAATTACTGCGTGTAAAATGAAACTCGACAGAGAACAGGGAGGAGTGCTTTGAGCGAGGGGGAGGCAGAGAGGGAAAATGAAGATGAGAACAAGTGGGTGAGTGAGAAATAGCTTGAGGGGAATGAGGAGAGGGAAAGTCAAGGAGTCAGGATGAATCAGCAGGAACACTTTGTCTGAACTCCTCGACAGACTCCCACTGAAACCGGCACATTCGGGGCCCCACACAAACACTTCCTCTGTGATACTGGACCCAAAGCAGCAGAATAGGACACGCTGTATCTCCTGCTCAGTCTATGTTTTCCTCTTTCATGGTCAGAAAGGGAAAGACAAGATATGGAATGGTTTCATTTTCAGTTTCCTTTTGAAAGAAAACAGAAATGCTGTTTCTGTTGTCAAACGACTTGTCAATATTTTATTATTCAAAATAGAAAAGGCAATTATGGTGGTTGAATTCCAGGTGTTTGTGCTTTCACTCACCGCTGTCTTCGGTGAAGCCCTCGTGGCTGAGCTTACGAAGGCGCTCAAAGCCTTGGTTGAGGTTTCTCATTTTATCCTTCAGCTCCGTGTGCCTCTGGTGCAGAACGTGCTCTTTGACCTCACCTTCCATCGGGGAGATCACATTCTTGTGTATTTCTGTGAGTCAAGCAGACACACGGAACAATGAGGAGGAGAGACGTTTGCGCGGCAGGTTAAGAGTCAAAAGCTGTTAGGTTGGATGTCAGGGTGGTGGAGGGTGGGTGGTTTAGATGGAGGCAGGGGCAGAGGAGGAGGAGGAGGAGGAGGGTCGGGAAATGAGCGTGGGATGAGACAAGGATTCATCAAGAAGAAAGGAGTAAATCAATGAAAGAAATTGAATTTTCATCCAAATGCATCAAATTTGACAGATGTTTTCTGCCTCCATTACTCTTCCTCGTATATTAGGAGATGGTTCATTAAGATAATCAGTGGCTGGTGCCAGGTACCACCGTAGCACTGCAGAGGGAGAATGAGGGTGTCTTTCATATCAGAATCAGAATGACCTCATTAAACCCACAGGATCCATTGAGTGATGTGGTTGTTTGCCATTTTCTCTTGTAGCTTTATGCTTTATGTGTCCCGGATAATTACGGGGGCCTGTTAGGCTTTTGGCAGAGGAATGCGCCCTCCAGTTGCTCTTGTTCATTTTGATATTTTATCCTTGGGAAACAATGACTTCATAGGACCGCGGAAGCCAAAATTCTCTCGGTTGGGTAACGAGCGGACCATCTCCCATCACACACTGTTCGATTGTTTACAATCGTGCTGTAGTCCGCCAATGAAACTAAAGTAGAAGAAGAGGACAATCGTGCATGGACTGCAGAGGAACACAGAGGCAGAGACATTGTTCTGGTGGTTAGAAGATAAGGGCACAGTGATGCAATCAAAGATGAGGAGGTAAAAACTGACAAAGGCCAGCTGGACAGCATTCACAATGACTCAATGATTGACATGTGGAGCTCGAGCTAGAGCAAAGAGGAAATGAAAACTGGGGAACCCAGACAGGCAGAGGTGGAGGTGGTGTGGTGTGGGGGTGGACGGAGACTCCCTTCAGGCCACGGGTGATTGGCTCAATACCTAAATGCATCAGACAAGCAGAAAAATACCCCAGGCTTGTTCAGGAGAAAGCAAACACTGTGGAGCACTAACAAAAAAGTTCTGGCACGAAACAGCTGCAAGTGTCATGTGTTGTCCAAAGGAGACGTGCCAGTCCTCCCTGCATCTGTCTCCAACACAGTGGGGCTTGTCAGCTCAGCTTACAGCTCACAGCTTGATGTGATGTGACAAGCGCTGATAGAGCACAGGGCAGTGGGTGGCAACATTTGCAGTCGGGCAGCCATCTACGTATATGGACTTGATACACAGCCTCAACAAACAACAGAGAGCCTTTCAGACAGGATGCTGCAGACATTTATGATGATGAAGTTCATCGGCACGATGGCTTTAACAGGGAAACATAAGTGACAGAGGCTGAGGAGGCACTTTTCTTTGCAGTACTTTAACTTGGAAACGCTCTTGAAGGATATAAAACTACTTTCACTTGAATATACAAATTGGAAACTTGGATGGTATCCTGCTGAGGGGATTGACAGCCAACCTGTGATAAGAACCATAATTATACATGAATACAGGAAACAGAGTGGGCAGTAAAGAAAAGCCGAGGCTGAAAAGGATGTAAAGTGCATTTTATATCGCCGAGGTCCTATTACTTGTAAAGTCAGGTAAGCTCGAGATTTCAAACACAAACGGCACAGAAGCAGGGAGGAAGAAGGGGTTTAAAGGATTATAAAGTTCCCCTCAGAAAATACCAATAACACTAAGCAGAGGTGTGATATATCTGCAGGGCATGAAAGCAAGAGGGCGTGATTCCTGCAGCTCACCCTCAGTCCTGCTGACAGTATCCATGAGGATATTGTATTCCTGGGTCTTGTCCTTGTGGTGTTGGAACTCTCTTTTCAGGCTCTGCAGCTCCTCGTTGGAAAACTTCCCTGAGCTCTCGGCCTGGCAGAGTCATCGGAGAGAAACAAGTGTCAGTCACTTGCAGAATTTTGGACCGTCAAGGATTCTCAGCAGGTTTGGTACAGCATTCAGTACAATGTGTGAACATAAGAATTTGCAAGACAATATCAGCACATGGTTTTGGTATTATCAGGAGACAATATCTAAATAATGCTGTCATATGCTAAGTATACAACATATACAACATAGACTGACCAACACTGTCATTCATGTTGAACGTGCCTTTGCAATTTATATAATAAAGGACTGATACTTGGCATTAGGGCTGTACTCAAAGATCAACACGGCAATGTACTGGGACGTACGTCTTCTTTTGTGCACATTAATGCAGATGCTGCAGTATCATTTATAGATAACTGGGAATAGAAGCATAATATTTCATTTTACTTTAAAAGATGTATTGCAAACTATTGGAATGATTCTTATTGTGTTATTAATATGCATAGTGACAGCCATCTAAAAATGATGGTTACATTCTTGCTGTACCAAAGAAGCCCGTTTCCTTACGTCTGCAGAATATTATTGGTAGGAGATCTGTGAAGATCTTCGATTCGGACAGTGCAGTTGGCAATTTTGCAGTTTGGAAAATATTTCAACCATATACAGACATCCGATAAGAGCTGATGACGAGCTTGACTCAAATGTCGAAAAAAATGTAAGAAACAAGAGTATTCAGAGCTTTACTTTTACATATATTTACATCATTATTTGAATACACACACACCTTATTCCAGAGTTTATCCAGTCTGGGATCATCAAAGATGTCTCCATCTTTAGTGTCATGGTCCTTCAGGTAGTTGTTCTCCAGTGGACGCGTGTCTCTTTTCCCATCCATCCCAAACTTGGCCAGGATCACTGCAACACACAAAGCAGATGTTTTCAGTATATGATCTTGATGACATGAGTCAGTGAAGCAGGCATTACAGAAAGCCTGAAAACCGGGAGAAACTGAATCTATATACATGTATATCAATAATTTAAGCAAGCTAGAAAACACTTCACATTCAGATTACCCAGGACACCAGAACCCTTGACAGCATCTCAAACTTAAAGTCACCACACATTTTAAAGAGGGCAGCAAATGGAGTAGCATCTCTAGTGAATCTGCTGTGGATAATAAGGGCAGTAAACAAGGTTTATAGTCTGGCAAGCTGATGATTTATCAAAGCTCCATACTTTCCCTGACACAAGTAGCACACAGTACGAGATATTGGTATTTAAAGAAGAAAGTTAGAGGAAGTAACTGCCCCTTTAACCGGAGTTGGCAGAATTCCTGCTCATGGAAGGTAAACAAAAACAAAAAGAGATTATGAACACATTGAAAGTGCATCTGAAAACTGCCATGACACAAAATCAAGGAGACTGTTTCTGGGACAGAATAACAGATGATGCTGCCACATATTGGCCAACAAACTGACTAAAATACTTGTCAGCTCAGTGGAGGAAAAATACAAAGCAGCAATTTATAGTGGCAGTCTTGTCCTGTCCCTCATTATTCTGCTCCAGTAAAGTGTCATTGCAGCTGCTGATTCAGCACCACATAACCACTATAGTAACCCATCCGAGTCACTTATTAACCAGTGAGACTTCATTAGCTGAGGGTCCCCATACAGGGGGCAGTTTATAATCCCCATAACCATGGTGCAAGACGTGGAGACAATCCCTGGATGGCACACTTTTATATTTTATAGATGCAGGTGATGCTCTTCACTCAAGTGATATGTAATGATTACAACTAGTAAAACCAGCATACAATCCCAGATCAACCAAAGTACAAGTAACAAGCAAGCAGGGTGTTTTTTCTCCTGTCAGATCCAACAGACCAGAGAGACATGGATAGGAGAACAATACGGATAAAAGACAGATTTAGAGCCCAATTAGAAGGACTCAAGACGAAGGGCATGATTCAATGCCAAGAAGGTGACTTGTGGTTCTGCTTCAGCATTTATATTTAGCCAGCAAAGGAGCAGGGAGCGACTCTGCGGCTCAGCCTGGACCTGGAAGGTCACTCCAGCAATGGTTAGCCACAAAGCAAATGAGTCCAGAGCAAGTGGATCGCTGCCCAGGCTGCGATGTTGAGGCAGGTCTAGTGGCAGAATGCAAAACAGGGTATGTGTGTATTGCTGGGTAATTGCCTGCAGGTACTTATGTGACGATCACATACTTATACACAAGCTTCAGGGTTTAATTATGATTAGATTAAGCATTCGATTATCAAAGTATGTCTCTCCTGTCCTTTTAGCATCTGAGAACACATTACTGGGACAATAGATGTTTTATGAATTGCCTCAAGAAAAATTCAATATAATGACAAAACTGAAATATAAAATTATGGATTTATTGATAACTTATCTAAAGTATATGGCGAGCAACTTCCAGGTTTAATTAGTGGAAGATGTAGGTGAACCTCCACTGCACCAGGAAAATAATTAATATTTAGTTGGCTGGCAAAACAAAATACTTCAGGCTCAGTGTTGCTTATTATAATTCATTCCCCGTCACTGTTGACAAAATGTGCCTTGACTGCTTTCTGAGGATTAATAAGATGCAACGCATCATGGGATGTTAGGAGCTCTGTTAATATTTCATACCTTTCACATGCTTCATTTATATGCTAACAATCAACATAATGAAATCTGCATGCTAATATGTGATGTGGATGCACAGATGTCAGCAGCAGTCTTGTCCTGATGGAAATGAGAAAATTTCTTCTGGCATTCGGTCGGAGATGATATTAACACGTTAGTTATTCTACTTGCAAAAGGAGAGAGTTCTATTGGCTAGAACAATGCACTCCTTGGTCTTCTCTTTACCAAGGAGAGGGATGACCATTAAAGTAGACAATAAACATAGTGCTTGTTCTCTTTAATTAGATTAATGGGGAAATCACATTCTGTATGCCTCGCCTGAGTTGAACTCATATCAACCTGCATCTTTAATTTATCTCATAAAACCACAGTAATGCCTGACATAGCAGCACCAATGACATTTTACTATCAGCATAATGTATGTTTATGTTCTTAAATCGTCCTGGAAGGTGCATTTGCCAGAGAAAGACTGAAACAATACATGTGAAATATTGCACGAGATCGTCCGTTGAAAAGAAGAGTGTTACAGAAAGAAAATGTTTGATGTGACAAAAATGTCCACACAGTCTGCTTGTTGGTTTTAATTACTAATTTAGACTCATTACTGCAGAGGTCGCCTCACTTGTTAAAGTTACACTTAAAAAGCTCATTATAAGTTATGTAGTGTTGGTGTTACATGTTCCGAGGTTATTTGATGTCTTGAAACACGTCAACATGATGTTCAGTGACTTTCATCTTGTTCCGACACTTTCAGAATCATTAACAAGAATCACTTATCCAGTAACAGGCGGCTGGCTACATGCGTGAGCTCGTAAAATGAGTATCATAAAGACTAATTATTACAGTTTTGTGTTTCTCTATAATGTATTACTTTGATAACATTGTGACTTATTTTGTAGGTAGGTATTCTTAAATATACTCAAATCATTTTCTGATGCCAAAGATTTATCTTAATTAATGTCATAAAAGTGCAACAACTGAACAAAAATAAACTACAACTCCTCTAGCAACCTCTTTGGCCCCAGAGCCCCTCACCGTTGAAGTTGCGGCGGAGTTGGGCCTCCTTCTCCCCGTTGTCATCCAGCCCCTCAACCTTTATTTTCTTCCATTGCAACTCATCCTTCTCCTGCATTTTCAGGTCACTGTGCAGTTCAGCCTGTCGTACTGGGGACAACTGCATCTGTCAGACCACATAGACAACATAGCGTTAGACAGAGGAAGGTTAGAAGAAGAGTACTTGTTCAGACAGGCAAGCTAACTATG
This sequence comes from Macroramphosus scolopax, assembly GCA_901007825.1. Classification (NCBI taxonomy): domain Eukaryota; kingdom Metazoa; phylum Chordata; class Actinopteri; order Syngnathiformes; family Centriscidae; genus Macroramphosus; species Macroramphosus scolopax. The sequence continues at coordinate 22,494 of CAAKHC010015413.1, forward strand.
CTGTTTATCTAATACAACCTGTCTGTGAACGTCCACACTGGGTCTCCAATTAGTCTACTTCCTTGCTTTCAATGAATTATAATGAAAGAAGCGCAATAATCTAAATACGACTGTGTTAGGTCGCTTCAACGACCGTTACCTGCCACTATTAGCACCGAGCTTATTCACCTGCTAACTTCAGAGCTAAGCTAAATGATAGGTGTACAAAGTGTTATTTTCTTCTGTGTGATATACGTACCCGTTTAGCTTTCTCCCACACCTGGTTCAGTTTAGCTATCCTGAACTCCACCGACTTCTCATCATCGCTCGGTTTGGGCTCGTTCACATCCCGAGAGTATTTCCCGGCCATTACACCCACACCGAGACACAACACAACAACACAAAAACACCGCTGTGTCATTTTTAACATTATACACAGGAAATACAACCCCAAAAACACTGACTAGCTAAAGACTGCCGGACAGCACGAAATAAATCTCTGTTGTTGTGGCCCTCTGAGTACCACAAGTCATGTGCCCCACAAAGGGGAAGTCGTTTCCTTACAACTTCCTCACAACAGCATCCTGGGATATGTAGTTTTATGTATGTGCGCGTTACTGTATAAGTAAAGCGGATACGACGTTCCTTAAACTACAATTCCTGAAATGCTGCGCTGCTTCGTCGCCAGGCAACAGAGGCTGAAAAACTCTGGGCAAATAGAAAGCCTCCACGCGTTTCCTGGATGCTGCTCACACCCTCACGCACACTACGACGTGATAGATGCATGTTAGACAGGACGAGTTAAGACGGATAGTTTCATGAGAAGATGTGAGTCTATTAAATATAGTGATATATTAAAGCAAGAGAGACTTATCTATCTATATGAGGGATGCAACACCATTTTTCTGGCCATTAAAAATAAATGTGATGTAAAATGCTTCACTATAAAAGATTTACAATCATGTGAATGATTGCCATTTATTTTATTTCATTTGAAAAATAGGCCTACATGTATACGGTAGCTCCTTAAACATGTACTGAGGCTGAATTAATTCACAAACGTCACCCGAGGGGTTCCGTAGATATATGTTTTATATTTCTTAATTATTTATTTGATGTTTTTCTTGACAAACAGACACTAACAGACACATGCATCTTCATGACTGAATCATTTTTATTTTCTATTACAAAAGTTCTGGAATCCCACTGCTTTGATTTACCCGAATAAGAATAAGTTCTTTATCATTGATCTATATAGTAGTTTATACAGTTTTCAGCCAATAAATCGCAATAAGTGAACTGAATTCAGTTAAACTATATGAAGCTGGGAGCAAGTGAGGGGAAAGTGAGACAGATGGTCCTATTGTACTCCTCCTCATTGACATTATTGTTTCATAACTTTCATGTCGATAAATCTCATTCAGCTTGACTGCATTGTATTGAGTCTGGAGAGAGGCAAGGAGACTGCGAGTAATGGACTAGGCTCAAGAAAAACTAAATATAAGTTTCTGAGTTGTTTTGAAATGACATTAGTTCTAAGCTTCTTTATTACTTTACTGAAAATATAAATCTATAGAATCATAATTAAACAGGATTTACCCTTAAATGAGACATTGTTTGATAACTAGCACATCACTTTGAAGCAGCAGTCAAGTTAATCATCTGACAATCACGTTTAATACTCAAGAAATGTAATGTTATGTTATTTTAGCTTGCAGTCCCAGATATTAATTTTAGCTGTGGCAGTTCTTTGCTGTCAAAGATAAAACTGCTGACTGGATCTAAGAATAACGCTGAGGATGACAGGGATGACAAGATAAATCAGTTCTTACACTCACTGTAATCATTATTGTCCTGATACCTTCAACTGCAATCTCAAAACATCTAATGCTGAAGGCCTTTGTAATTATATTTTAGGAGACATCTACATAATTAAAGAACCATCTCTTATTTGTTTCTGTGAGAGTACATACTGTTGTTTGAATACTATAAACAAGACAGTCAGTTGTCACTACAGGCTTGTGAAGATGCTTATCATCATGGCAGGAGAGGTTCTTGGAGGCGCTTTTTACAGGACCGAGACATACGGGAGGTGTCTGATACGGGGCTTATTGAGCAGAAAAAAAATCGCAGGGGTTTATGGCAGCAACTCAGGGGTGAGCAGCCTCGCTGGTGTGTGACACACATCGATTGTTGAAAACGAGAAATCCTCCAAGTTCTCATCTACAGTCAGAAAGCCAGCAGTGGTCGAGAGCTGCAGTGTCCTCTCATTAGGGCATTTTAAAATGATATATTGCTTGGAAGATTTATTATGGAATGTTAATTCAAGGACTACATAGGCTCAATGAGTCCCCTTGCTTAGAGTTTAATCTTTCATGCAAAGGCAACATAAATATCCAACTTGTGAAAACCTAAGACAGACCGAAGGTAGATAAGTGCTGAAAAACAGGGAATAAATTACAATGATTTTTAAACCGTTGGCACAGGACGTTGAACATTATGAAGTTATTCTGTTAAATTGGAGGTTTATAATCTGTGGACGTTACTGAACGGCCCGTTTGACATATTCAAAGTCATTAGAGTTTGACTATTATAAGGCCAACCTTTAACTACAAGAGAAGAGGTTCCAGTCTGATCACATAGTGTGGAGTTCATTTCCACAGGACAAGGCACCATAAACACTTACAGCATTAATCTTTTCCAGCCTCTCCCCTCCTCTTTGTTTCGTTACATCTCTATTCCTGGCTATCAGGTTCTGGCTTTAACAAGCAGTCTGCCAGAGAGCTGCTACTGATAGAGCATCACTTAATGTATGTGTGTGCCTTCAAGGACAGCCAGCTAGCTAGGACCTAAGAGGTCAAACACCATCTGTAGTCTCTTGGCGTCTGTCACTCCAGCAGCATCCCTGTGAACATGCATGCACACAACTTGCTACGTAGAATAATTTAACACTGACTTCTATGGTTTGGGGTGTCTCCAAATGTTATCGTGTCCAAATTAAATCCACACATATGCAGATGAAAGGTAAAGTGACAGCTAGCTTTCAAGCAATAACAGTCGGGAACAAGCACACACACGCACACACACACGCACACGCACGTGGATGCATGAAAAGTATTGAAATGTTTAAGCGAGTTATCTAATGAATAAATAACTGTATCAATTATTGCATTATTGATTGAGTGATAAACGTGTGAGTTCACTTTGATCTTTCTATTTGGCTGTTTAGCACTTAGATATGATCCAAAATGAATATCTATCATTAGAAATTAAACAGATTTTGGAGTGCGTCATAGGGCATTACTGCCAGATGAAAAATAATTTGAATGTCTATTTCATGAATTTTATTACCTCTGCCATGGGTGTTGAAGAAAGAGCGCTTTTCCTTTACTCCCACACTGACGGTCCAGAGGGTCGAACTGATGACCTTTCAATACCAAGCCCACTCCTTTAACCTTCGGGTCACAGCTCCATCTTTTTTTTTTTTTGCTTTTCTTTTTCTACAGTGTAATTTAGAAAGTGCCCTGATGTACTGTATTACATAAATGTTAAAAAGACAAACTTACGTACGTAATGCAAAAACGTAAGTTTGCAAAACTACATTTAAAAGAGATTCTGTTGAATTACAATGAGCCACCCGTTAATCTCTATAAACTGATACCTGAGAGCAGAACACATTTGCAGAAATTCATTCTCACAACCCATCTGCTATCGTCTGATGATTTTTTAAATCTACATTTTTCACGTTACCATGAAAGTTTCACATGTCGACCCTCAACTGAAACTCCATCCTCTCGTCTCAAGTTGCCAGACGAACCGTAAACTATTGAAGGAGGGAGTATCGGCCCGGATATCCACCGACGACACGGGAAGCCTCGACATTTGTTGTCGTTGCAGAGATGAATGAATAGAGTTGCACTTTTCTATAGTCTTGTTAATGTCTGTGTGTTACCCTGCACTTCTTGATGCACTTACGTCAATGGGACTCGATTGTCATGTCATAGATGACACATGGACAAAAGAGAAAGACACTGGTTCAGAGCCTGTACATATACGTCCCTCAGGGGGGCGTCTCTGCGGTGGGATAGAGAAATAATAGGCTAGAAGGAGGCTGCTGTACAGCAAACAGTCCGCAGTAGCATGACTGTTACATAAACCCTGCTTGAGGGCAGCATCATTGTGTCTCCCTTTGGAATCCATTAGGTGGAGGGAAGGAAAGTGACTGAGGTGGGGTGTGAAAGCAGTGACACGCGGAGCAAAGACAGGGTGAAAGTAAACCAGAGAATATATACAGATAAAGAAGCAAAAGATTGCAATGCTGTTGTTTTATCAGCAGGCTGTGTTGTGCCATTGGTAGGAGGGAGAACCATAACGCAATTAAGGATGCTTTCAATCACTGTCCGCAAACAAACACAGTCATTAAGAGATGCAATAAACAGGATTTGATCGTCTTATTACTGGTGGTAATTTAACCGCAGGAGAACAACAGGAGCAGACATCACATTAAATCTAGCTTGGCTCAAATGAGCTCTTCAATAATACAACTTTTAGCCTTTCAAAACCTCAAACAGTTTTAGTGCAGTTCTAGTGTTGGAAGGTTCGTTCTAGTTTCAGCAGGGTTAGGTTGCATGGAGACTGAAACTTCTTTTAACCAGCACCTTCATATCGCTCGATAGGCATGCCAACGAGAGGACGGTGTAACATTCCCGGCCTTCGCTGTAGCTATCCTATTCATTTCATGCCAATGCTAATGTAATTAATAACAAGAGGATAAACAGCTTTAGTAAAGGTCAGAACAAAGTTTTCGGGAAGGTAAAACGCTTGAATTGAAACGGACAGACTGATTCAAATGTCAGCGTCCGGCGATGTCTCCGTCTCTTAATGCTTGTGTGGTGGATAAATAGAATTTGCTTAAAGAATGTCTTGCTGACTGTGCACAAACAACATTAATGACATTTACCATTCACATGATGTTAACTTTGCTGAGAATGTGCTTAAATAGATGAAATTGGGGTCGGAGACGGAGGAGAAACAATTACTATAGATTCATTCTTACTATTATTAACAGCGTCAATTTCTACTTCACTTTATGTCTTAAAGAAATATACGAGTATTCCACCAGTTTACCACTGATATAGCGTCTCTGTACTCGTCTCTCTTCATATTTGTATTGCTTCCATGTTAATATTGTTACAAAGTTCCAACTAGTTTTGGGTGATTGGGAACAAACTCCTGCTGGTGTGTGTGTGTGTGTGTGTGTGTTAGAGAGAGAGGAGTTGGATTCAATATTCATTAAATGTTCTCAGTCTGCTGACCTTTTCTTTCCTCCCTCCCTCAGCCTATGCTCCATTTGATTCAATAAGAGACCTTCACTTGCAGATTTAGTCCCTGAAGGTATCGCCCTGTGTACAGAGAAGAGAGGGAAGAAGGACAATAAAGATCAGCTGTGAGAAGACGGACGAGCGGATTAGAGACAGAAAGACAAAAAGAGGCTAAACTGTCTTTGCGATAGGACCGTCTTACACATGTCAGTGTAGGAGAGGGACAGGTAGCAACAATTTGGGTGATGACAGGGTCCTTGACTGTCTGCAGGTCCACGGATTCGTTCAACTCCACTGAAGCAGATATTGCAAAATGTTCAAAAGGTGTGTTTGAGGTGCACGTTTCACCTGGGAAATCCAAGGTGAGCAGATACATTTTGCTGACAGGTTTTTGTCTAGAAAGTTCTTCACTCTTTAATTCACTAATAAGAGATGTCACTTCATTCATGCATGAAGCACTGTCATTGTGCATTAGCATGAAAACTGGAATTTGACTGAGGCGTCCGATCATTGTAAATAAAGTGGTGTCAGACCTTTATAATGGATTGACAATTCTGAAAGTATCTAGCGGATGTTGCAAGGTACTTTTAAAGGCAGAAGAGGAACACTTTGTTTGTTTAATTGTAGAATTTGATGATAACAAAAGGCTGAATTGCCAACAGACCGGAGCCAAATGTCTTTAGTGACGAAGGTAGAAGGCTCTACTGAGAGCTGACTCGGCATCGGAGGCAGGATCAGAAATACACGGAGGGATCATTCCACCAAAAGATCATCTTTGTCCTCAAACATCTGTTACTGGAAGGCCAGCTTTATGGCTCCAGGGCTGTCTCCGAGGATCGGAAATCTGCTTTGTCTTGTTACCTTGCAGATCCTGCTGCTGATGTTGATTTGAAACAAACACGGACGGAGGAAGGCAGACAGGAGTCTCGTCTGTCCATGAAGGTTAACCGTTGCAGACAGACCTTTGTGAGTTAGACAGGCTACCATGACAACGACTGCACCATGTAGTGTTTAGTTACATGACTTCATCTCAAACTTTGATTACTTTTGGACTAATTCAGGCCTGGACAGAGCAGGCTGTGTGCATCCTAATTGAAAGGGAACAAAGCAGTTGACTGCTAATTTGATACAGCCTATTGCTTTTAATTTATTCTACTATGCACCATGTTCCGACCCGATCCCGGCCTTTGTGTCTCCCACTATTACATCCAGCCCCGACAATGTGGGTCCTGCCCCGGTGTGCCTCTCTCAGTCGCAGTCTATCCATCCCGGGGATGACTCGGCCAAAATGGAGAATTAATTCTGCTAGCTTTCTAAAGATGAAACAATAACCAACAATAAATACCAGCTCGTTTTCAATTATAACCGTTGGCTGCTGGCAAATGACTCTTTCTTTAAGAGCTTGCTTTCATGGTGGTAGATTAGAGAGTAATCCCCTTTTTTATACCTAAATCAATTTATCGGTGAACAGCAATAAAAATAATTGTTTTAACAAGATTTTCAATTGAATGTTTTTAAGTGTCTCCTGGTTTACTGTATCAACTCTCTCTGTCTTTTCATATCCTGCCACTCACATCCCAGTTTTTCTGCTCCCTGCATCACCCGAGTTCTCAGCCAACTGCACACGTCATTCATTTCCCTTATTTACATAATGACCCGGCTCCCTTAATTCCCCCCAGATTGCCTAATGTACAGCCAGTTTTAATTTTCAAGCGCTCCTGATTTCCTGTCGTCCTCATCCGGAGTTTGCCTGTCCTTGATTCCTGCACCTGTTTAATTCTGCTGGCTGACCACCTGGTAACAAACAGTAATAAAGATCTTTGTTGGCTTCAGGCACCTGCGAGATGTGTTTATAATGTTATATTCAGCACACAGGTGCTCTGTAGGATATCAGCTACTGCTGGTAGGAAAGCCTCTCTTTGGACAAAAGAAAAACAAACAGCAAAAGATTTTGTGTCTTAACCTCCAGATCAGGACCGGCATGAACATAAACCAAAGATGTAAGATCTATAGTATCGTCCAATAGAAGTCCGTTAAGGGAATGGACCTTTAGGGGTGAACGCGACCTATGAGAGAGTAGTTGTCAAAGTTTCCTGCTGGATGGCAAAGAGCATACGGACTGCTGCGGGAGTAAGGAGACAGCAGGTATGTTTAATTCATCAGGAGCAGCTCCGTCAGTGAACACAATGTTTCAGAAAGACAGAGAACATGAGAAAAACAACACCAAAGGGAAAAGCAAAGATAAAGGACAGGAGACTGGAAGCAGCCCAGCAGTGGTTGACCTTGCTCCAAGGCAGGACAGGTGCACGTTTCATGTGGTAGTTAGAAGGTTTACCCTTTTATCTGGGCAATATACCCCTCATGATTGTTTATTTTACATCAAAGTATATGTTTGATGGTTTAAGTGTGCATGGCTTTGTTTTATTGGTCCCAAAACAGGGAGCCCACTATCCCGGGGTCCAACAGTAAACCAGATTAAATGGCTCTTTCAGAGTCAAGACTTGGTTTAACGGTTAGGCACTCAGCAGTGAAGATTACGGTCAGAGTCAGGAGCGAAGGAATGCATGACGGCGGGTTTCTGCAAATAAAATAAGGAAGTGTGTCTGTAAACATTTCTTTACATACAATCGGGTTATAAAGCATATTAACACAATATTCAGCCCACAGCCTGTGTCTCCAGTAATTTGCATTCTTACATGTTAACGCCCTGCATGCTGTGTTATTGAACCAGAACTGTCATGGCAGTCCTGGATGTCTCCATGTGTTAGCCCCGAAGCAATGAAACAGCCTTCTGTGCATTTCATAAAAAGCACAAATTGGGGTTCCGCCTCATTCTATAGGCAAACCGCTCGGTTCAACAATAAAAGCAGACAAATAACTCCCTGAGGTGAAAATATCTTATTTATTCTCCTTCAGGCTCCGCTGTCTTAATTCTCTTTTTTCTGGCTCTCCATTGTGAGGTTACTGAAATCACTCATTCGGTCCCTCGACTATAAATCTGTGGGATATAAACAACTTTTTAAAAAAATGCATTTCATGTTAGCTGAGAGATGAGAAAATCTCTCTGCACACTCTTTTCTCATAAATGGCTTCTGCAAAAATCATCTCTGGAACAGAACAAGCAACACACTTCGTTATCAATCCCTCCGTATGCAAGACCAGACAAGTTACTGGAGGATATGCTTTAGTTGTAGGACACAGAAGTTTTAGCTGCTAGATGGGACACGGCTTAAAAAGGGACTGCTGTACCGTTTTCATTAATTAGGGCCCGAGCACAGCAGTGTTAGTGCCTGTTGGATTTCGAGGAATTATTCTTCTTCAATCGCCTTTTCGACGGCCTAAACATGCTCAAAAAGTCATGGGAATTTGCAGATGCGACCGGCCTGGTGAAAAATTATGTATTTTATGGGTGTGGTACATGCGTGTTCAAAACTGCCTCTATAGCGCCACCTAGAAACGTAAATATGCCTACCAAGTTTTTGTTTGTCTCAGTCAATGCTGCTCACAGCGCTAGTTTAAGATGTGTCCCTATTCTCTTCTTGAGTCTAAAGGACTTAAAAGAACAATACTAATTGGAATGGGTATTTTCCAACTCTTAGCTGTACAAACTTGAATGATTATTGAATTTAAGCATGTCAGGTGTGTATTTGCGTAAGGAGGGAGTCACGGATCGCCCCCCCAAATGAAATACATAGACGAAACATACAAAAACCATACGAAAGGATCTGACGAAGACGAAGGGGAACTGAGACCTAAAATACAAAACAGGGTAACAAGACCGAGGTGAGAAGACGAGGGCAGGCAGGGAGCTGATTAAGAAACGAGACACAGGTGACATCAATAACAAAGGGCGGGACAAAAGACAGGAAGTAAAGCACGAGGCAATGACAGAAGGAGACATACAAAATAAAACAGGAAACCAGAAAACAGACCCACCCAATCATCCAAACCCAAAGTAAAAGTAAACCCAAATAAGGTCCCGGCCGAGATCGGGACACACAGAGATCTTCTCCTCAGGAAGACAAATCCTTACTTTTACTTTCTTAAATATTCAGGTTTGAGGTTTATCAACATTGGATTGACCGAGAGCTCTGAAGTTGTTCAATAATAAAATGAATCAAATATACAACTGGTCTAATTGTGCCCACAGTGTTGGTCCCTTCTCTTATCTGCCTTTGTGATTGACAGTCGTCTCTACAATCAAAGATACTGAATTACAAACATGATGCATCCTGAGCTGCTCCAGTCCTATGACATGGTTCTCACTTCCTGTCTCCTGAGGGGGCGTGGTCACATCCCCCGCCAGTGATGACTGATGATGTCACACCGTCATTAATAACTCGTGATCCGAGAAGCTGTTCACTTTCTCTGTGTTAAAACAGATTCAATGATTGATGTCGGATGAAGAGATGGAACGTGATGCGTTCACTGACAGTTCACTTGTTTCATTCAACAGTCGTTCAGTTTGGCAGCTTCATGAAGGACAATCATGAACTCTTTATTCTTCTTGCACAAGTTACAACATGTGAGGAGACGTATTGTTACAGGCTGAATATGAATGTCATTTTTAATAATCAATGAATCAGAAGCTTCAAACTCCACCAGATCCCATGTA
>CAAKHC010015416.1:0-11977 GCA_901007825.1 Macroramphosus scolopax
CTCCTCTCTGTTTGTCTTTTCTGTTTTACCGGTAATCACCTCTGAAAGTGAGGGTACACACACACACACACACACACACACACACACACACACAGAGAGAGAACACACCTGTTCCAAAGTAATGAAAATTAACTTTAATCTTTAAATTTTAGTGAAGATGGAATATAGTCAGTTAGCTTTCAGTTGTAACGAAAATCCTTTGTCTGGGCTGCAGCTCTTGTCCAGTGTTAATTCAATTAAGTCATTTTGCCCATTTTCTCTTGAGCGTGAGTTGATAATTCACTTGACCATGTTCGTTTCCTGTAACCTTTAGACGGGAAACAAAAGAAGTGCATATCAAAGTGTTTTCGACCTCTAACTTCCTCTTACAAAAAACAAGAAATGAAAATTGATAAAAAGGGAAGTGTTTTCACATGTTTGTTACGTGTCACATGAGCCTATATTTAAAAAAATACCAAAACATTTGGTATCAAATACGCTCAAGCATGAAATTAAAAAAAAAAAAAAAAATTGTTGTCATATAACAACAGGGGAATTTCCATTTTATTCTGCTTGTTTAACCTCCACTGATCATTATATTCAAATATGTGTTTCCCTTTTTGCATCATGCTTCTTTTTAAATGGCCCTGCATGTATGTGAGGTGAATATAATTACCTTTTCAATAGTGATAATGTAATAAAAACAGTAAATCAATGTGTCTAACTCAGTTTGCATTGTGTTTCAGCTAAAAGCTAAATGTCATCTCATCTTGTTGGCACCAATGTACAAAGACAAATTCATTGTTACTGGATTTGTCCACTAGATGGCAGAGTAGAGCCATACAACTGATAAACTCTATATAGACAGATTTGTCTGTATAAAGTGTGATTTTAAACACATAACATTTAAACCCACATTTTCAAAACTAGTTAAGTATGACGTATTCACCTTTTTCTTTTAAATAATTATCTTATTTGACTGATTGAAGACCTCTGTCTCTGCACCGCTAAGTCACGATATCAGTCCAAATGTCTTCATAGTCATTGACGAGGATGGGAAACCAATTCTCACCGGCCAGGCAGTCCTGTTGCTGCACCCGCACTGAACCCTCATAATGTGTTTTTTTTTTCTGCTGAAGATAAGAGGAGAGCCCAACGAACACCGCGCGTCACGCCCGTCAAGCGTCCCAGTTGTTGCTGATGATTAGCTCTGCTGTGTCTGCAAGCTTCCACCACTCGCAGTTTTAATGATCAAGCAGGTGCTGCACAATAATCTTCCTCACAAAAACCTGCTGCAAAATAGCTTATATCTTTTCGATATACTTTTTTAATACATCCTTGTACCATTTGTGTGTCAAGAACGACGCGACGGTGACACCCGACGTCCTGTTTCGGATACAGGACAGAAGTATATATTTGGCTGTATGTGTCTATAAATGCTGTTTGTGCCATGTACAAATCATTAACACATTAACTTCAAGAAGAATAATATCTGTGTGAGTGTACAAGGTGAACCACCCCGGTTCCTGTGCGTAACCGTGCGTAAAGGAACAAAACGTCACTCCAAAACGTTCTGTGAGAGAGAATCAGGCGTGTTAGATTAATGCAAGAAGGCGCCAAAATTAAATGTTGAGTGCCAAATACATGTCGGATGTCGGATACCATTGCCCGTTTCAGACCACAAAACACAATCCACAAACCTCTGCGGTCTCAGAGGTGCTGAAATGACAACAGGACAGAAATGATGACGTGTTCCTGACCACCGTACAGGCTCAATGAGTTTTACAAACATTCTTATCCAGTCAGTTTCAAGTAATGTTAAAAAAAAGACAAACAAATCAGGCTCTCTGGATTAAAAGAGTTTTATTGTTCCGAACAAACTAACGTCACTTCCTTAGAGGACCGACGACGAAATGAGGGATATTGTAAAATCAGCATTCTGATATGGAATTCCTTAAATAAAAAAACTCAAAGTCTTGGAATAAATGCAAACACATCGAAATATAGTCCACATGTGAGTTAAACGCTGTTTAGTCTTCAGCTGGAGAGTTTTCACTTCTTGGATGCAGCTCTGGTCCTGGTGGATTTGACGACACTGCGTTTGACCTTCCTGGGACTCTTGGGCTTCTTTGCTGCAACAGGCTTCTTCACTTTCTTAGGACTCTTCGTCTTCCTCTTCTTCTTTGGTGATTTCTTGACTGCTGGAGCTGCACCGTCAGTTGTTGCTGTCGTACCGCTGACACGTTTGACACTTTTACCTCTTGGCTTCTTCTTCCTCACCACTTTCTTTTTTCGAGGTGTGGGGGTCTTCTTGTTGGCTTTGAAGGAGCCCGAGGCGCCAGTGCCCTTAACTTGGATTATGGATTTGTTGGCCACCAAGCGTTTAATCGCGGTGAGGATTCTGGCTTTATTCTTCTCCACGTCGTATCCGCCAGCCTTCAGAGCCTTCTTAAGGGCTACCAGGGACACTCCACCCCGCTCCGTGGACGCAGATATGGCCTTCAATATCTGGTCTGACACCGTGGGAGCCGTCTTCTTCCTCTGAGACTTGGCTCTCTTCTTTGGAGATTTGGCCGTAGCCAAGGGCAAAGCAGCCACAGCAGATGACATAGTCGGATGCTCCTGCCAAGATCAGGCGAGTGAGGTTCACAGAGAGATGTGAGCCAGAGTTATATCTCTGATGGCCTTCTTGACAGGTCGAGGGTTTATAAAGGCCTGATGAGAGCCGTGTAGTGACAACCCCGCCAACACAGTGCCTCTCCTCTGGCACAAAACTTAGCACGGTTTGTGTTTTCTCCAGATGGATTATTTGTTTAAATCCCCGTTTAAAATGTTGGAAATACAACCATCAATCATTTAATAATATTCAGTAGGCTCTTACATTAATGTCTATTGAGAGATTTAACCAATTATATCGAAGTTTGGTGCGTAATTACGCGTTGGCACCGGTGTCGCTTCATTTCAGAAAGTGTATTTTCAACATCTCAACAAGATTCTACCATCTAAACAACCTTGTATTACATTTCCTGATTAAAAATGCTTGAATAGTAATGTGTCTGATACATTGTCAACACAATGTAATTTCATTCATGCCGTTTGTGCTCATTCAATTAATCTAAAACTGTTCGAAGAAACACAACTGCGCGTGACACCCGCGATTTAGAAACCTCAACATAGAAGATAATGGCCCGAAGGAAAATCAGAACTTATTTTCTATAAATAAAACGTGTAATAATAAATACTATATATAAGGTATAATTACTTAAAGTAAAGTAGTATTGTGTAATTATATTGATATACTATGAATATACTGCTGTAATATCCAGTAAACCCTGCTGTGTGGGGGGAGATGGACCTCAGCCAAAAATAAAGTTATCAGCCTGGGAGGAGGCGGAGTGGCAGAAACGAATTTCTGATACAATTTCGCGCTTATTTTTAAATTCCCCACCCTTTTATAAATGGCCAATGAATGATGAATTCATCTTCAGGATGTATAAACATATCATTTCTCCTTCAAGCCTTGACAACCATATTAATCATAGTGACCCAGTAATCAGTATCACTTATCTAAGACAGGATGACATGCACAAGTTCTGAGATGATTTATTCTTGTCTCCAAAATGTTCACTTCAAACTATATCCGACTCATTTGTGTCCGTACTTCCCACTGTTTCCTAGTTTTTTTGTCTTTTTTCATATAGGTCCAGCGTGTTTTTGTGTGTGACTGAAGGAGGGAGATAACAAATCATGCCTTCTGTAGTCCACTGATAGCACTTCCTCCTATCACACAAACACATACACAGAGGATACTGTATATCGTAATAGAACGATGAGTAATTGACAAGTTTCTGCAAGAATGCAGTTTTGTTTTACATCAGCCAGTGTCAGTCAGTGCCCTCATGAAGCCAGACATGGCTTACTTATCACCAGGGCACCAGCTTCCTTTACATTTTAGTGGTGATACATAATATTATTTCTATAAAGCCCATCTTTGACATTCCATTAGCCTGAATGTGCTCGTAGATAATATAATTAGTTACTCCTAGTTGATCAGTCTTTTGCTACTGAGATCCCCAAAACTCTGGAGGGCATTTACAGACATCAGGTGGGGGGACATGTGACCGAACAAGGGTTTAAAAACTGCTTGAAAACCTACCCGCTTAGGTTGACCATCTGGTAATGTATGAATGTTGATTGAGCTTCTCCACATGTTGTTTTTATATGTTTTATTGTTTCTTTTTTTCTGGATTTTACCGGCTTTTATTTGATTTATCACTTTGTTTCATGTTTAATATTATATAAATGGCTTTGTTCTTGGTCTATCTTGGCACAGTTCTGCCCTCATAGATTTCTTATGGTCTCTATTTTTGGAAAATGTTATATAATCTAAGATTAACAAAAGGTTATTGGGTTTTCTCCTCTCTTGAATGGAAAACTTCAGGAATGAAGTGCCTGTAAGTTCTTTATCTCTGTCATAGTCAGAGAAGCAGTTGGTATGTTGTGTGGCCTCAAACGTCCTTAGTTATTTAAATGTGTCAGTGGATTAAATCACCTGTGTTAAGCCTATCAACTATCCAGTGCCACTACGATGCAGCTAAGATATTCAGTTCAACAGCCCTTGTTTGTTGAAGTTAATATCAACACTGGTTTATTGCTGCAGTCCTCACTGAGTCGGCATTATTTCTTAATTCTTATTAACGCATGAACAATAACATGATTGTCATGAGCAAGGCAAAGAAAGGGTTTTGTTGAGATTGGTTGTGTGTTGAATAACTGAAGGATTTTTTTTCTAATCATAAATTGCCTTAATAGAATAAATCCACCAGAAACAGAGGGCACATAGATGGAAGTCCGTTACAGCCACTAGATATCCATCGACATTTTTTTTTTTAAATAATAACTTGATACATCAAAATAATTACATAGCATCTCAAAATATTGAATTTCTGCCTCAATTAGTGGGAACATTCTCAAAATGTCTCATTAGTATCACAGTGTAAAGGCTTGGTAACTCAAACATTGAATAAGATCATGAAAAAACATTTTGAGATACGAACTCATTATTCTGAGATACTAACTTATTATTATTTTTAGATTTGTCATTATTTTCTGATCCTAAGCCAATATTTTTGCAATAATATTTTATCATTTGGGTCAAGTGTCTTATTGTTTTGCAGAAATAAATCATTATTTGAAATAAGTCTTTAATTTTAGAAAGCTTCTTATTAATTTGAGGTGGTACGTCATTCATTTTAGTATACACTACGTCATTGTTTTAGATACTTGTGTTGTTACGACAGATTAAAAGAACTGCAGTACCCAGAATGCACTGCGGAGACGGTATACCTGTATGATGAAAGTCGCTCGAGTAAAGTTGGTACACAACGCAGTGAGAGCAGTATTTAAAATGCACCACACGGCATAACAATATGCATCCATTGTATTTTAGGTAATAAGTCGTTATCTTGAGAACATTTCTTATTTTAATAACTTCCAGGAGTTTTTGGCCGGGAGCGGCTTCCATACCGCAGTGGAGCTGGAAGGCTGCAGGACCACTTCTGATTCATCAGTCTCCTCCCCGAAGCATGTGACCGTGTGATCACGGCCCCCGCAGGCAGGCAGATTTAGGAAACTTGTGATCGACGCAGCAGCTCGGTGCGTCCACGAGATAAAAACAGAACAGCTGGGACCTCAGTAGGCTCTCTTCAATCCCCTCACAACCCTCCCGACAGGCACCATGGACTGCGGAATCATCACGTCCAAGACCGTTCTCCTCTTCCTAAGCTTGATATTTTGGGTAAGACGTTTTTCTGTTTGCGTTTTGGGCCGTGGAAACTGGCTCTGTGACTTTACTGTTTTTTTTTCTTTTCATGACGATCAGTTTGTTCCTGTGTGCTGACATGTTTACACATCAGAGAGAAGTGACGTGCACGCGGCCTGTCGCGCGTGCACACTTCCTCATTCTACCTATTGAGGCCTAAAGTAAAAATCTGCGTAGCTAATTGTTTATAGGCATTAAGGGCATTTAAAAAGTTGTATCCCATAATGTCAATATGACATCAGCAGAGTTCAGACTAGCTGACTATGTTTTTCTGTTTTATTAATCTATAAATCTCTTTCATAATCTGATTGATCTGTTGAAAGTTAACTTTCGATTTCTTTATTATTCACCACGCCTTCCCTCGCGTGCCCTCGCAGCTTGGCAGCTGTCCTCTCTTGGGGTTCAAAGAGAGGCTGTAAACTCTGTGTAATTTAATTACCACATAAACTGGCCTGTGTTTGTTTGCATAGGAAAACACCGGCTTATCTCTTAGATACAAATTCGTCTTTCAACATCCTTATTCTGTTTCAATCCTAATCTAAGGCGTTTTCACAGTTCTTCACAGGCATCGAACTTTAGCAGGTCGATGAGTTTGATAAGTCAGTATCTACTGAATGTTGTTGTTGTTTTTGTTCAATGTTTTGATGCCATTCCTCCATCTGTCACCCTCAATTGAGAAGCATTTCCTCTATAAAAAGGCAAAAATGCTATTGCACACATCTCAGATTTCTTAAAGTCGGAAAATGATTCTGTATGAATCCCATAACTCTGATTGTCAGACATGCGTGAAGTTCCTGGAACAGCTCAGTCTGGTTATTTAGTCAGATTCACCAGCTGTTGATGAATCACATTTCCTTGGATTTTCCTAATGATTCATTTGCTGTCAACTGCCAGCATGAAGTTCATCATCACATTGTTTTATTTAAAAAATGTTATCGCAGCCTTTCCGAGGAACAGTGTGGATTTATGTCAGGGAGGTCCAGCACGTGTGACTCCCTGGAAACTGGTCTAACTGGCAGTACCGGCGTCCTGGTCATGCACTAAAAATCCTCCCTACAGTTCAAGGAACATTTTGCCCCAGAGACTTCCCTCGCATACCAGAGAGGTGGCACGGTGCACGGACGCTATACGCTGTGTAAGCCTCTTTGTGCTGCTTCTTAGGCACAAGATCAGAGTTTTCTGGCAAGATTAGGGGGCGACCGGCGGGGGAGAGTAGAGTCACTACCTCACAAGGATCCCGTGACTAGGGAGTGATAAAATGAGGGGAGTCATGAGGTTGAACTGAAGGATGAACGATTGTAAGGCTACGCTAAACACACATTCCGACACTCTCACAAGCCTGAAGTCTGTAACTCACATCATTACAGGGGGAGTAAATCTGTTCACGCACACATGCAGGGACATTAGCTGTTTGTGCGTCATGCAGGCAATTGAACGCACCTTTTATACCACTAATATGTGAACACAGGCAGTATATATTATATTGTGAAACGCTGATTGATTGAATAACTGCAGCAGCTCTGACATGCAGAAATAGCTAATTTTAGGTGTTAAATACTGAGTTAAATCTCGTCAGTTAGCCTCAAATCTCACACTATAATCCCGCTGTGCAACCAGGCGTTAAAAAGAAAAGCCAAACTGATACAATTGATTATCTTAATCAGTCAGTTGTTTTTTAACATATTGTGAAAGAAGTCTGATAGAGGCTGGTCAAAGGTCAAAGTGACGTCAGGAGCGCTGATAATACGATAAATATGTCACGGCAGCCTCTGACTCAGTAACGCTGGTCTCTGTATTTGTATGGTTTCGATGTCAGATTAGCAAGAGAAGGTTGTAAACAGAAGAAATATATAAGTGCTGTTTCCAATGAAATGGGAAACAAACATATCTGAAGCTTTACTTGAATTCAAAGAAACGATGATGGCGTCATGGCGTCAGAAGGTCGGACCATCGACGACAATCTGTGTCGATCACATGACATCTCATCAAATAACAAAAGAGGAGCGAATCCGTTTGTTCTGCTTTTAACAAGCAGCTTTGGTCTCAGTGTATATGTGATTATATCATGACTATAGGCAGCAGAACAAAGGCTTAAATACATTCTGAGTATTGCCTTTGTTTAATCCCTGAATATGTCAGATAAAACATCAACAAGTCTGAGAGGATATAATCTATATATTCATGTATTCAGTGATTATAAAAAGACCTTTCTTTATAATAAACGCCTGACTTATGTGACGCTGCTGTCTTCTCTTCCCTGCAGGCTGCAAGCGGGGCGTTGGGCTACGTCGGCTACCATGTGATCAGCAACTATGACAACTTTCAGAGTTTCATCCAGGACAAACAAACACTGATCCCGGCCGCCATCATTATCAGCATCAGCGTGGTGATGTTCGTCTGTGGTCTGGTGGGATGCTGTGCCACACTGCGGGAGTCCAAAGTCGGCCTCGGATTTGTAAGTGTGTGTGTGTGTGTGTGTGTGTGTTTGTGAGTGTGGCAGTAGAGGAGGAATGTTGGGCTTCATTGGTTCTCTGTTCCCTCGCATTTATTTATATTTGTTCTCAGCTGTCGAGTCCGTAAATGGAAATGCTGCGTTTATCATTTCGGTTACAACACTTTTAGGTTCTCGCTCTCTGGATCTTCACTTCTAACCGATGTCTCTGTTTTCTTCATCCAGTTCTTTGTGATCATATTCCTGATCTTTGCCGCTGAGGTGGCCGCCTTGGTGTTGAGCTTCATCTTCAAGGAAAAGGTGAGTACCATACAACTGTCCCCTGCTTAGACTAAAATATACTAAAACTGACCGCCGGAAAGGTTTTCAAGCATCCTGCATTTCTCTTGTGTCCGTCCAGATGAACGGAAAACTGGAGGGACCAATGGCCGAGGCCTTTGAAAAGTATGGCGGAATAGAAACGACCAAAGCTGTCGACTCCCTTCAGACACAGGTTGGTGTTAGATTGAATTATATCATCCTCCCCCACCTCTTCTGCCCCGCTTGTGTTCCCACTGACAGCTTGCTTTCATTTCCCTTTTCTATTGAGAAGAAGGTGATAAATTCTATTGTTCCCGTTGATATTTAGTTCATCACAGAGTGGATCTGATTGAACTTATATTACATGATCATATATAAATCGTGTCTCTTCCTGTTGTATATTTACATTAGACTATTTCATCTATTCATCTGTTGTTTGGTTTCCAGAACCAACACAATACTATACAAACACTATATTCATTCCGAAATTGCTGTAGCTAGATCCTGTATAACGACGTCACCTGCCACCAGATCCGCTCAATAGCAACATTTGATTGTATTGCCGGGGTTCAACCTGTAGAGGGCAGTCACTCTGCATATGCACAAGACAATAAGCACTTAAATGCATCATATATCGTTGTACTCCCGTTAACTTCTGTGGTAACTCCTGTCGGTTCTCTCGTTGTCTTGTGTGCAGTTGATGTGCTGTGGTGTTAAAGATTACACCAGCTGGACCCAAACGCCCTGGTTCACCAGCAATAACAACACAGTGCCTCGGTCCTGCTGTAAAAACAGCACTCTGTGCACCGGCAGGATGGATCAGCCCGACCTGCTGAACGTAAAGGTAAGTTACCTTTCTAATATGTGTCATTGTTTTGTGTATTCTTTGTTTGATTGTAGATGACGAAATGAGGCAATTTGTGTGTGTGTGTGCATGTATGCCGACTGTACTTGTGCTTGTATTTGTAGGGTTGTGAGCCCGCGCTGGAGAGCCTGCTACATGATGTGATTAATTACGCTATGCTGGTCACTTTGGGCTTCGCCATCTTCAAGGTAAGGACAGCATTGTTGCGTGGAGGATCGCTGCACGTACAAATATGCATTGTATATTCGCAGGAATAGAGAAAATACTTGTGTCTCATTACATTTATGTTTTCTGTTGCAGTTGTTCGGGATGACGAGCGTGTGTGTGATCACCTGTAGATATGGCAGCCGGAGGCGGGGCTACCAGCCTCTGTATGCCTGAAGCTCTACCTGCAACCACCCGCTCACTCTCCTCCCGTAGGTCTGCTGGTTACTGACATAACATCATTCAGCAGTGCACAGAGGCATGCACGTTTTGTGCTATATAAAGTATACAATCCTCATGTAGAGATGCCAGCTCATCCCTTCTTAGAAGAAATCTTCTTGACAGGTGTTCCTATCACCTGTCAAAAACTGTCGTTTTCCTGTTTTCATTCGTTTCAATTCGGTTGACATAAACTTTGCCGCTGCGTTCCAGCAGTCGCCGCCTTTTTAAAGAAATTTGACAGAAATTTTAAATTACCTTAAGAAATGTTCTATCCCAGTTCAAGTGCTTTGCTCAGATTCTAATTGCTCATCATAACTCAAATTCCAGTGCAGCTGCTGTGATGTCAGAGGGGGGAAAAATGTGAGAGCGAAGAATACTGTTTTGGATTTCACTTCGACTGTCTTTCTGGGGCTTATCAGTCTGCTACATCATGTAAGAATGAAAGTAAAGTGGTTTAATGCCTTATTAGAGGGTTAGTATTCATAGCCAACTGATTAGATACAGTATAACACATTCAGCTATCTTCATTCAAGTTCATTAGTTAGGCCTGCAGTTCTAAATAGTGTCAAGACTTTGTGTTCATTGTGTTTCTAAATAAAAATATTATATCCACACTTGTATTGCTTTGTGTGTGTTATTTGTTGTTGTTCCACTTGGGGCATCACATTAACCTTCAACCACGTCGGTTATCTCTCCCTCACCTCCTGACTCTGCTGATAAAGAGGCCCTCAGTGCCGCACATATAGAAGAGAGGGGTGTTTGTCATACTGGAGGCTTGTCAGCATCCGAGTAGATGAATGATACACTTGTATCTCATAGCGTCGTCGTCACAGAGCCCAGATTAAAGGATCGGTCGTTATTGATGAGCCTTCAGATTTAACTGATTTCAACTCTTAGTTTCTTGTGTTTTTTTTTAAATGAAGGAAATTACCAATTAATATGTTAAATTAATAGTAAAAATCAGCAAACATATGTCTACACTTGTTACAGCTCATTTAATAGTCAAAGGAATAAAAGCATCACCTGCACAGCTTGCAGTGTGCATCATCACCTTTCTTTGTTTACATGTTCAGCTGCAGTAACCAACGAATCCTACAGGTGGTGCCAGAGAGTCACGCGATTGAAGTCAAAACCTGCAGTTTTGGTGAAGTGACACCTCGTGTTCATTCTGCAGTAAAACAGTAGAACAAATATGATTGTTTTTTATTCATTTCATGCAGTAAGGATGTATGTATTGCACAGCAACATGCACGCAGGTCTGTGTCAAAGAAGAATCTCAAAATGTTTTGGAGCTTGCACCTTAACTATTCTGCATTCCTGTAATATTGACAAAACTTGCACATTACTTATTGCTACAATTTGAGATTCAGTGAATTGTTGATGTGATTAACTTTTCTGTGTGTGCAGAAATGTTAATGGACCGTCCTGCTGCCCCGTCCCTGTCATATGTCTTGCCTGCATATCTTATTCAGTGCATATCCTCACTGCCTCAGCCTGTGTTGACATTTAGACAGACGGGTCCCTTTCACAGAGAACTGCTGGCATGCACACGCACGGCTAGATAACCTTGTCAGCTCTGAGCCCTGCCCCCCTCCCCCCCTTCCCCCCCACAACTGTCTGGTTCTCCTCTGTATTTCACTCTCATGTCTGTTTATCTGGGGGTGTTTGCGTCTGTCACGCATCGTTCTCTACCTGTTTCTGTTTGACGTTTGAGGTGTATTCGCCTCTCCGTCTCCGTCGCCACCGATCTGTTTTCATGTTCTTGTTTTCAACAACTTCCCTCGCTCTGTCTGTACATTATCTCAAGTGTTGGCCCTTGATATCAGGTGGTGCAGCAAAGATGATGGTGCTATTTTCCAGCAATGCTGTTAACTATTAAGATATGTGTTGCTTTACCATTAGAACTTCTTCAACATGTAGAGTTTTGTTATGTTATGATATTTTTGTAACATGTGGTGTGTAAGTCAAGCTTGTAAGAGAAACCTCCTTCCCCTTAATGACCCTTAATTTTAATGTGTATTCCAATATATCACTTCTATGCAGTTTGAGATATGTAAAAAAAAACTACTGAATCCTACATTCCCCATAATGTGACAGGTTATTTCAAACACCTGCCTCTACGCCGCACACAGCA